>JAWPHD010006200.1:0-148836 GCA_037043455.1 Cyrtodaria siliqua | reverse complement strand
TTGCTGCCATTGGCCTGCTGCTCCCTACTTCAACAGCTGACTGTGAGAGAGGATTCTCCACCTTAAAGGGAGTGAAAACAGAACACCGTTCAATGCTTAGCAACAAATTCTGAACAGCCTCATTGCAGTCTCAGTGCAGGGCCCATCTCCAGCAGACATGGACTACGACAAGTGTGTTGAAGACTGGCACAAGTCATCAAACCAAAGAACCTCTCTTTAATAAAGAAATTTAAAAGTGCCATGAACTTATGTGCTTGAATTGTGATGTGCTTATTTTATCCATGTTAAGGAAGATTTGCTTGTATATTGTTTCTGTTGAGTTGTGTTCTATACATTGTTAGATATGTTTTTGTTCTGTTCTGAACAATTGTTCTGTTTGTCTATTACTTGTAAATGTGCTGTTTTACTAAATTGTGTTGTTAATTTAAATGTGCTTTCTTTTCTGTATAATGTTTTAAAGGCCCCCCCCCCCCCCCTGCCTATGCCAGCGCCTGAAAAAAATCCCCCCCCCCCTGCCTATGCCAGCGCCTGAAAAAAATCCCCCCCCCCTGCCTATGCCAGCGCCTGAAAAAAATCCTGTGGAGGACTCTGTAATCTTTAGAATTACACACACACACTCAACTGTTTCAATGTTACGATTCAAGGGCTATGTTTCAGTTAATCATAGATAGGTAAATTTATATTTCTGCTTGCTATTATTGAAGTTTGGTCCTTATTCCAGCCCATCTCATTCCAAATTGTCAAAATTGATTGTGATACTTTTGACACACAATTTGATCCGCTTCAGAGTGACCTCACTCTTTATGCTTTTATAGGGATCCGTCTATAGAAGTATAAACTATGAGATCACTATAAAGCAACTCAAACTGATTATCAACAGATCATACCAAATGGTTCTGCCAAATCTGGAGAGGTGATGGAATAAATGCATGTTTCCATAATAGCGATATCGGGGGGGGGGGGGGGGGGGGGGGGGTTATCTAGACATCTGGAAGTTGTGAAGTTAGATTACTATTACCAGTGGGTGTAATTTTAGTGTTAAAGAGTTCAACCCCACGAAGATGTACTTCATTTTTTGCATTTTTATTGAATTCCGTTAAGCATCTTAGTTTTATTTAGCAACTATTCAATAATGGTTGGTGTGTTATATTTGTCAATATAATTATTTGTGTGTGTGGGGGGGGGCGTTATCTAGACAGCTGGAAGTTGTGAAGTTAGATTACTATTACCAGTGGGTGTAATTTTAGTGTTAAAGAGTTCAACCCCACGAAGATGTACTTCATTTTTTGCATTTTTATTGAATTCCGTTAAGCATCTTAGTTTTATTTAGCAACTATTCAATAATGGTTGGTGTGTTATATTTGTCAATATAATTATTTGTGTTTTATAAGCTAAAAGTTACGGACATTGTCCCTTTAAGCAATCAACAATGGATGATGTCGAGGGACATAAGGTCATCATTTATGTGTATATGAAATTTGGGAACAACCCATTCAAAACTGTTTGAGGAATGCAAGTAATAACAAGAGGTCAATGACCGTGAAGCTCTACCAATAGATTTTTGATAGCTAGGTCAACATTCCCGTGAAGTTTCATGAAAATCCATGAAGTAGTTTCATAGGAGTAGTCGCTACAAGTTTTCATTATATAACTCTATGTAAACAAAGATGGCCGCTGGCCGCCATGTTTAATGTCAAATCAAAATAATTTTTAACAAGGATCAACATCATGTCCTACTGATAATTTCAGAAAAAGTCCCATATCAATATCACTTATAGTTTTCCTTGCTTATGCTTCAGTTGCACAATGCACCACTTGATGAGTTAGCAAAATGTCCGTACCTCCTACCTTCAAGACATTCCTTAACTCGCCTCCTAGTACTCGATGCCCACGTTACTCAACTACATGCTGGAGTGAGTTCTACCGTCACACATCTATGTCAGAAGTATTGGATTCCTACTATACGCCGGTATGTCCAGCCTATACTACAATTACCGCAGACCTAGGTCCACCTCTTGAAAGCCTCCCACAGCAGGTGGTCACAGAACTCGTTTCTGTAGGGATTATAGAGCAGCCACTGCCATCAGCCTATACTTCAATTCTGGAACACCCACCCTCAGCACTGCCCCAGCATAAAGTGATGCCAAAACCAAAAAGTCTAATTCTGGAATCGCCTAAAAAAGTGCGTGAAAAATATAGACATCAGGCAGAGAGAGCTAAGGGAGAAGAGAAACCGCATGGAAAAGTTACAGGAAAAGGGAAGGCTCCAGCCACTACTAGTCCCCCAGGGAAGGCTCCAGCCACTACTCGTCCCCCAGGGAAGGCTCCAGCCACTAAAGTTCTCCAATCCAGGTCGGAAAGAGTGAGGACTTCTATGCAAAAACACGTGACAAGGGTACTCCACCACAGACTCCCAGCATCACAGTCGATGACGATGACGATGAGCGGATGTGGATGACAACAACAAGCCAAGTACCTAGGATTGCCCCAGACGAGGGCAAAAGAGCAGGGTCAAGGCCGGCGTCCCAGGATACTAAGAAGAGGAAGAAGATGCCGATAAACGTTTCTGCAGTGTCATGATAAAGACCTTGAATGAGCATGATAAAAAATGACAAAATGAACATGAAGTGGGGTCCTACCCCTCTGCCTCTAGCGGGATTTGCAGTGGTTGTATTCTACCCCGGCAACCACACGGGGATTATTTAAAAACTTCTTTACATTCTTTAAAGGGACAATGACAATCTTGATGTTTAAAACTTGAGACATTCTGTTTTCAACATGCACTTGTATACATGTATAAATTTGCAAATATTTATTTATGTAGTTCAAAGCAAATCTGTTTTGCATGTTGCTTATACTTTACCTAAATAATATATTTACACCCATGGTAGAATTGCACCAATAGTATTTTATTCAGATTATAAATCAAGACGGTTATTTTAATGCGTGTTGAATCCCTCAACATTTTAATGTCCCTATAATATCTTTTAATTATGGTTCTAGTTTTCATTTATTTTCTTCATTTGTAAGACCATGGCAAGGAAACCAAAAGCAAATAAACGCTCATAAGTGAAACCAAAAACGTCTGTAGCTGAAATGACTGCATTGCCAGAGGTGAACTGTACCCTTTTCGGCTCAGATGCCCCAATTGATCCTCTAGACAAGTGCTATCAGTTTCCTGACCCTGAGGATAGTGTAGAAGACAAGTCAGATCATAATGAATTTGACGACAAAGACAACAGCGTGGACTTGAAAGATGACTTGGACATTGACGCGAACTGGGAGCCCACAGACGATGATGTATGCGATGACGACGAAGATGAAGAAATGTGGAAAGTGAACCCAAGAAGCGTGGTATAATACACAATAATTCATTTAACACTGTCAACCACTGCGCATCTTCCCAGGTCATGTGTACAAATTCCAGATATAGTATTTTAAGGTGGCCTAGCGCATCCCTGTCCAGGATAGTTAAGACACTGCGTTTGAAACTATCTCGCCTAAAATGTGTTGAAAATGACGAGCTAAATTCAAACAAAATCAGAGTGGACTAGCAGTACGGGTATATTAGAATAAATGCTATTCTAGCGAACACTAAAACGGCCCATGTTGATTCTATTTTGTTCACTCAACAAAATATTGCAGAGATCCATTTATTATTCAGATTTTTGACAAATAACTGGAATCAATATGATATAAATTATTATTATTTCTCAGAAACCACTTGGTCGAATTCAACAAAATTTGGTGTGATTCATCCTATTATATTTGGACCTCTCTCAAGTTTGTTCAAATGGTGCACCTAGGGTCACAAATGCACTACCACGGGCTTATTAGTTTCATTAAAAAAACACAAATCTTCAAGTTTGCATGCTTTAAACTGCAATTACTCGTTTATTTTTCATCAAAACTCATTCATATTCTTATTGGAACATCATCATGTGATTGTCTTTTAACATGTAATATGATTTTTTCTGTCACGTGTTAAATTTTCGAAATACTTACATAAATGTTGTTTTGTAATTGAAATCCTTAACATGGTAACTTAAGACGATGTGAAGGCTTCCCATTTTGAGCAATCCTTTTCAAACTTGCACAGTTGCTAGATATCAATGGGAACTAGTTTTCTTTCGATAATGAGCAAACTTCTAAAAACGACTACTGGGTTGTCTCTCCTTGAATATCGAAAAATCACAATTTTGACATAATTATTGATTGTTCTGTAGCTCTTGGAGGCATCCTAGTCCCATGGACACATTTCTATAGTTTAAAGTTAAACAAGAGGTCAATGACCTTGAAGCTCTACCGATAGGTTTTTGATAGGTAGATCAGCACACCTGTGAAGTTTCATGGAAATCCGTCTAAGTAGTTTCAGAGGAGTAGTCGCTAAAAGTTTTCATTATATAACTCTGTAAACAAAGATGGCCACTGGCGGCCATGTTTAATGTCAAATCGAAATAATTTTTGACAAGAATCAACATCATGTCATACTGATCATTTTAGAAAAAGTCCCCTATCAATATCACTTATAGTTTTCAAGAGTTAGTTGCTACAAACTTGTATTTTGAAAATCTGTTTTTAGCCATGGCAGCCATCTTGAATTTCCGGCCAACCTAAAAAAAATCTGGGATCAATAAGACATCAAGAGCAACATTCCTGTGAAGTTTCATAAAAAATTGTCTAGTATTTTCAGAGCAGTAGTCGCTACAAGTTTTTACTATATAAATCTATGTCAACAAAGATGGCCGCTAGAGGCTATGTTTAAGTCGCATCGAAATAAATGTCAACAAGGATCAACATCATGTCATGCTGATCATTTTAGAAAACATCCCATCTCAATATCACTTACACTTTTCAAGAAGTAGTCGCTACAAATTTATTTATTTTAAATCTATTTTTAGCCGTGGTGGCCATCTTGAATTTCTGGCCAACCGAAATTTTACTAGGATCAATAAGACATTAAGAGCAACATTCCTGTACAGTTTCATGAAAATCCGCCAAGTAGTTTCAGGAGTAGTCGCGACAAGTTTTTACTATATAACTCATATGTAAACAAAGATGGCCACTGGCAGCCATGTTGAACGTCGAATCAAAATCAAAAGGACCAACATCATGTCATGCTGATAATTTTAGAAAAAGTCCCATATCAATATCACTTATAGTTTTCAAGAAGTAGTCGCTACAAACTTGTATTTTAAAAATCTATTTTTAGCTTTGGTGGCCATCTTGGATTTCACATCAACATGAATTTTTGCTAGGATCAACTAGACTTCATGGGCAACATTTCTGTAAAGTTTCATGAATAACCATCCAGTAGTTTCAGAGGAGTAGTCATTTCAAATAAAAGTTTACGGACAGACGGACGGACGACGGACACCGCACCACGGCATGAGCTCTGCTCTGATCAGTCGAGCTAAAAAAAAATTCTGAACAATGACTTATTACAATATATCACGGTAAACTGACATCACAGAGAATCTTTAAGTTGTATTGTGACCGGGATCCTTTTATTTATTATATTGATATTTCATATTAATCATATCTCATAATCACTCGCTTGGCTCGGCCATGGGGAATTAGCCAAAAGCAAACACAAGTCACTATTTCCATTTAACATGTTGTTTATTTTCTATTCACTAATTTAATATTGTGTGTCCACATTGTAACTTTACTTTATTATTATCCTAGTTCTACCCTTTTCAATATATAACTGAAACCTTTCTTTCATAACTCCGAAACCGTCTTCTACCTAGCTCAAACCTTACTATCTAAAAAAAACTTTTCCAAATTCCCGCTCATTTCTAAGCACCATCCTCTTACATCTAGACACACCCAAAATCATACATACAAAACCCTGCCATCCAATCAGATATTGCTATTAACCTGTATATAATCATTAGATAAAGATTATCCTAGGAGTCCAGCATCAATCTTAACAAAGTACTGCATTAATTAATACCTGCTGTAGTAATAGATAAGTGTGACTATTTTCACTTTGATGATCCAGACTGTAGCAAATTAAATCTATAGCCAGATTGTCCCACACTGGGTCCAATGTACCAACATCAATCAACAAGCTCTGGGATCAACAATATTAAATCTTAATTATCATAAAATTTAATAAAATCATTATCATTATTTATCATAAGGTGACAGTATCATCAACTTGTATGGGGTCAAATTATATCTTGCTCCAAAAAAGAAAAAGAAAAAGAAAAAAAATTGAAAATGCCTACCGACCTACCCTATTTTTTTAGTGCATGCAATAGGAAACATACTTTTATTTTTTTGGCCTTAGCACTGAAAGAGGCAAATATCTCCACTTATAATTTGTATAATCTTATCTCAACATAAATTCAGCCATGGAGAGATACAGAGTTTGAAATAAAATAACTTTTATGCAGAGTATTATTTTATTTTTTAATTTGTCTAAATTTATTATTTATAGTCTAATTTATAGACTGATACCAGTCTACAGTCCAAGCTAAAAGATCATTCAGATGTTAATAGCCCTGAGAATTACCATGGCATTGGCTTATCAGTGAATTTTATCATTTGCTTTGAATGCCCAGCTAGTAAACTGTCATTCAGGCTAGTGATTTTTTTTTAATTTCTGTAGTCGGGCTTAAGGAAAATGTATGAGTTTTCATAGAATATATAAGAATTCGGGCTAGTGACACAAACAATTTAATTCAAAGACTGTGGTTATGGTGGGGACTGAACCCATGACTTTTGGATCATGGGTCCAATGCTCTACCACTAGACCACAGCGCTCCACAAACTAACTGTTGATAATATTGCATCAATAATATGCTTAATAAATAAACATATGGCAAAATAAAAAGCAACAAGAAACAATAATGTAATCTTGTCAAATTGTGTAAAGTTTCAATCCATAATGGGAAGTAGTTTTGGAGAAACAAGCTTACATACAAAACTTTAACCCAATTGCAGATGACGACGCAGATGCAGATCAAGTGATGACAATAGCTTTTTCTTTTCTTCAAAACCTTCGAGCTAAAAATCAAAACAAGTTTGTTGCCAGAAGCTTCTCTTTAAAGACCATCAGTTGTTCGATTGCTACACTGTGCACATATACAGGGTAATGTGTTTGCATAAATTAATGCTTTTCTTTGATAGTGAAAAATTCCCAATTTAAGACAAACAATGCAAATTTTCTCAATTGAATGTGTATTGGTACCATTCCCAAAAGGGTGAAAAAATCGCTGCTTTGATTGTAGGATGAAACAGCTAGTGTGTATAGTTAGTGAAAACGTGACATAAACATAAGAATCGTCTGCTTTGAAGCCCTCAGGTTCAACGTCACACCCAGGCGTGTAGCTGCCTATACGCGAGTACGCGGCTGAATCCACATGATTCTGACAAAAAACCTCACAACGCCCAGAATGCACCAGATTGCACCATTGTTTTCAAAAAAAATCCGGGGGGGGCATGCCCCCGGACTCCCCTAGCACAATTATGAATCCACATGAATAGAGGGCTAACTAAGCCCCTGACACCCACAACTGCTATATCAAATTGCCATATATGCTAAACAAGATAAAGCTTCAATTAAAATTTGAGAGGTGTACAGTTTTTGAGAAAGTGACCTAAATGCAAAAGTTGAATGTCAATAGATTAAGTTTTCTGCCTGGAAGATGAAGGTCACATCTACATTGTCTGTCACACAGAATCAATTATTGATCCCTTACTTCAGTTTAGTAGAGTTACTTTGGCTACTCGGAAGGTAAGATCTCATATAGTCAACCAACTTTCTTTCCCATGCGTTTACGACTCGCAGGATCACAGCAATCGCGAAATTAAATCGCCATGAAAAAGCAGTTTTATAAATTGTCAATGTTTTCCTGACTGTTGTCATCTGCAAAAATTTATGTCCGCAAACCTCATTATAGGCAAAACACAAATTATTCTCCCATTTCTAGTCATGTGAGACAGATGTTTTCCTCATGTGAGATTATAAGAATCTTTCATGGGTATCCGGTGAAGATGAGGAATTCCAACGCGAGATATAACTGTTTTTATCGGAACCCAGGCTGTGCCGAGGTTTCGATTAAAACACTTATACCGAGGGTTGGAATTCCCTATCTGAACTGAATACCCATGATAGATTCTTTTTCTTTCATATCCGAGACATGTTGTGCGTTGACGCCCACCAGCTACTAACATTTTGCATGTTTTTTTGCATACCGGATGATGGCGTGCGTGAATTTTATCTCACACTGCGAAAGAAGGTGGTTTACAGTAGGAGAAAAGACCATTCCAATTTGATACCCATTTTTTTCTTCATCATCTGCTTTGAATATTAGGATGGAAAATGCAGAACATGTCTGAGGTGCTAATAGTTAATGCCCATAGTAATAGGCTGGCACTTCCCATAAATCTGATCAGATGATCCTGATTTCAAGGTTCATTTATGACATAATAAGGAGTTCACCCAAAACTTCTTAAACTATCAGCTAATTGCATATCAAACAGTATTGCACATTTAATTAATAGTAGTATTAAACAAGGTGTATTCCCAAACACCTGGAAACATGCGAAAGTGTTTCCGTTATTTAAAGCCGGACCGTCTGACGATGTAAACAATTATAGGCCTAATTCTGTCTTACCTACAATATCAAAATTAACTGAAAGACATGTGCATGATTCATTCATGAGTTTTCTACAATTCTATCAGCTTTTATGTAAGTCACAAAGTGGTTTCAGGAAACAACATAGCGAAACAGCTTTGGTTTATACGATAGATAAATGGCTAAAGGCATTAAATGAAGGAAAATTTGCAGGTACTATAATGGTAGGTTTCCGGAAGGCATTCAATCTGGTGGATCATAACATTTTGCTTCAAAAATTAAAGTTATATAAATGTGGCAAGCTTACACTGCAATGGTTCAAATCTTATCTTATTATCTTATTAGATAGGAAACAAGTCGTATCTTTGAAAGGTGCTCTTTCTAAGGAACAAACAATAACGTGTGGGGTACCTCAAGGGTCCATACTAGGACCTTTAATGTTTTTGGTGTTCATCAATGACCTTCCCCTTGAACTGAATGGCATTGTTTCTAATACAGATATGTATGCAGACAATACTACCATATACGAAATAAACAAATCCAAAGATATAATAAAAATAAATCTACAGAAAGCTCTTGATATTTTGAAATTCAGGTGCTTGCATAACGGTATGGTATTAAATGCGTCAAAAACAAGTCCTTTTTGTAACCACACCACATCGACATGTCAGATTAGAAAATAAATCACTTTTTTTGCGCTATAATGACATTGATTTACAGACAACTACCGGTGATAAAATTTGAGGAGTAAATATAAATGAAAATTTAAAATGGGATGACCACATATTGTTTATTAAGAAAAAAAAAATAAGAAAAAAATAGCAAGAAATGTATGGTTTCTGTCAAGAATAAAACATTTTATTTCTTTGAATTATCGAATTATTTTCTATAAAGCTTACATACAGCCACATCTAGACTTTTGTAATGTAAGGGTAACACAAGTCGAAAAAATATCAACAGCGGCGTTTAATAATGCAAAAAAGGGCATGTCACGATATTTTAGGTGAACAGTATATTACTTTTCAAGCCGCTACGGAACAACTAAATTGCCTCACAATTGATCAGCGAATTATACTTCAAAAGGCCAAATTCATGTATAGAGTTTCGAACAATACTGCCCCTTCATATATTTCTGATATGTTTACTACTCGTAATTCAACTGACAGAAGTCTTTGATCACTAACTGATACTAATATTAGTATTCCTAAGCCTAATCGGGAACTTTTCAAGGGCAGCATGTCTTACTCCGGGACCATTTTTTGGAATAATATTCCAGAGCACTTTCAGAAGTGTGCAACAATGAAAAGTTTTACAAACAACTGCATGAAATGGACAAAGGAAAAACAACATAAACTCCAGTTTACTTTCTAAAATTTGTGGGGCTACAAAATAAAAGACCACATTAGAGACTTGTGATTGTCTAGTTAGCTGATATTTGAAGGGGAATGTAATAGAATACAAGACTGGTCAGCAGTGAAATCAGTTAAGGGAGAAATAATGACCCCTTAATGGTCCCAGTGGAATAAGATTGATTAGCCAAGTCTTATCAGTTGATCACTGTTACAGTTAAATGTGTAATGTGATGATGAGCTTGGGTTTAACTGACTGCAGGAACCTGAAGTTACTGCCAATAGGGAGATATATTATGCAACCTCAGCATGAGTATGCAACCTCAGCATGAGGAGGCTAACCTGGGTTAGCCTAAGAAGAACCCATATTTACCAGAAATGATGCCTTGCCTAAGTACCATCAGAGTATTTTGAGGACACTCTTAAGAAATTATTAAGCCCCAACGAATCAAACTGGAGGATAGATCTATGTCATTCCTTCCCACATTGGTTTCCGCTCATTTTAAAGAACACCTGTGATATTTCGTCCATATGTGATGCAAATATCTCGCATTCTAGTATCAAAATAAAGGCCAAGTTTGTTTACAATCAAAATTAATTTTAGAAATAGTGGACGAGTTATGGGACTTGCAGTTTCACCTATATGACCTAGAAGAGAAGAGTGTTCTGTGCATTTGCAGGATCAGTGTTAGAGATAATCCGTTTATATACGTGTGAATGTCGGGTATCAAAACACAGGTCGAGTCTGTTTAACCGTAGCCTTTGTTGTCAAGTGTTATCGACATTTTATTATACTTTCAACACTATGATATATGAGCAAATTGATTTCTGTGCCCAAATTAGTTGTCAATATATATATTTTTAAAATGTAGGTCAAAATCTGTTATAATCTAATTCTAGTATTATATCGACACGAGTTCTGGCTCTTTGATACTTTCAGCTAGAGTTGTGAACCTTATGAAATATAGATTGTATAAGATAAACAGTTGCCGCTCATTTTAAAGAAAAAACGTTCCAAGATACTTTTTCCATTTAACATGCCTAATATCCAAACCAGGTCCAGGTCCATCACACACCACCTCTCACACACACTACCATGTCGAAGCCGTTGTGTTTGCCTGTCAGAGTGGGTAAAGGTAATTCAGCTGTTTTTAGCTGAATGCTTGTTCAGTGTTAATGTATACAGTCCCTCCTCCACAATACCAGCTAGGTCTTGGAGACTTAACATGGGTTAGTGATGACATGACAGAGATTGTTGACTTTGCCAAACATTTTTCTTATGCAATGTTGAAATAAGGGTGCTTCTAGAACCTCACACAAAGTACATGGAGGATTGATTGATTGAATGAATTGGATTTTATAGTCGCACCAACAGCTAAGGTCATATGGCGACTTTTCAGCTTCCATTGGTGGAGGAAAACCGCAGGTGCCCCTCCGGGCAATTTTCGTGAGTGGGTGGGCGCCTGGGTAGAACCACCGACATTCCGCAAGCCAGCTGGATAGCTTCCTCACATAAAGATCCTAGGCCCCTGAGGGATCGAACCTACAGCGGTGAGGGGCAAGTGATTTCAAGTCAGAGACGTTAACCACTCAGCCATGGATGCCCCGTACATGGAGGAAAGTACAAGATGTTTTTGGTCTGTTAATGAAGTAATTTTTTCTTGAAAACTATCATATGGAAATACAACATTGTGCATTTTCATCTGCCACTTATAACAGGAAATAGAACATTAACCTGTCAAATTGTACATTTTCATGTGCCACTTATAATAGGAAATACAACCTTACCCTATCAAATTGTGCACTTATAATAGAAGATGAACAAAGTGAAAGACATCCAAGACAAGAACAGATCCTTTTAAATTTGTGGATGATATAAAAAAAAATCGATATTAATAGCTCTTCGGACTTTTATTTTGACAAAGTTACTATTTATAAAAACAGGGCCAGGAACCAAAATTACTTAAGCAGCCCTTACGAAGCTAATGGCCAAATTTGGTTGTGCTAGGGTAAGAATTGTAAGAGATATAGACTTGTAAACACAGCTTACACTCAAAATTTGATGTGAAATGGGACACATTTTATGGGCTATCATAATTTGGGTTCCATGGGAGCCCATGGGTTACAGGAACCAAAATTGCTTATGCAGCCCTTAAGATAATGCTATAAGGAAGCCCATGAACGAATTTGGTTGTGCTAGGATAAGAAATGTAAAAGATATAGACTTGTAAACACAGCTTACACACAAACCTTGATGTGGGACGCCGACGCCGGGGTGATTACATAAGCTCTCTTATTCTTCGAATAGTCGAGCTAAAAATTATCCCAATACAAATGTATTTGTTACAGCCCTAAGTGTGAATAAAGCATTGTTTTAATTATGTTTTTTTGTTTTTATATCCATGTAGAAGAAGATAAGAGAAGAAAATCAAAGATTAATGAAAGAAATTACAACATTAAGAGAAGGTATAAAAATACATTTCATCAAATAATATTTTCTTTCTTTTTTATAGATATGTTTCTACATTTACAAAATTAATGTTATTTCAATTTGACATGATTAAAGTCACTCTCCCGCAACAACATGTATATTTTACAACACAAACGTTTTTTCAAACTGAGACTGTCCATGTGTTGAGGTTATAAAATAATGCTATAAATATTACGTATTCACCCTCTAGTGTATTTGTAACAGCCCTAAGTGTGAATAAAGCATTGTTTTATTTATGTTTTTTTATGTTTTTATATCCATGTAGAGAAAGATGAGAAGAAAACGAAGGATTGAAAGAAGAAGTTCAAGCCTTGACAAAATGGCAGCTCTCATATCCATTTCAGAGCAACATTTAAATGGCCATATCTTTTTTTTTTATCATCCGACTTTGATAATTCTTTCATCGGCGTAGCTAATTTAAGCTACTACTACTAAATATTAAGTCATAATCTAAATTTTCAAATAAAAATTGTGCGGTTTTACGTTATTGTGAAAATAAGTTTTAGGCTAGGCAAAGTCAGCCACCATGTGTGCATCATTGTATTAGTGTATCTAAATATTCATCTTATCTCTTACTACAGATAGATATGGATTGATTCGGAGAGATGGTTGGATTGGTACATGAATCATTTGAGAGGAATGAATAGGGCCTTAGAAGCATTAGTGAATTACAGGGAACAAACATTTGCACGGGTATGTTCCTTGGATATTTATAACTTTCTAAATTCTACAGTATAGTTTTATTTTTGGTTTCCAAAAGATAATGTCAAAAATGAAGGTATAGCATTATTATGAAAGTATAGCCACCAGACAACCAGCATGTGTTGCTATGTTGTAGCATTATTATGAAGGTATAGCCACCAAACAACCAGCATGTGTTGCTATGTTGTAGCATTATTATGAAGGTATAGCCACCAAACAACCAGCATGTGTTGCTATGTTGTAGCATTATTATGAAGGTATAGCCACCAGACAACGCCACCAGACAACCAGCATGTGTTGCTATGTTGTAGCATTATTATGAAGGTATAGCCACCAGACAACGCCACCAGACTACCAGCATGTGTTGCTATGTTGTAGCATTATTATGAAGGTATAGCCACCAGACTACCAGCATGTGTTGCTATGTTGTAGCATTATTATGAAGGTATAGCCACCACACAACCAGCATGTGTTGCTATGTTGTAGCATTATTATGAAGGTATAGCCACCAGACAACCAGCATGTGTTGCTATGTTGTAGCATTATTATGAAGGTATAGCCACCAGACAACCAGCATGTGTTGCTATGTTGTAGCATTATTATGAAGGTATAACCACCAGACAACCAGCATGTGTTGCTATGTTGTAGCATTATTATGAAGGTATAGCCACCAGACAACCAGCATGTGTTGCTATGTTGTAGCATTATTATGAAGGTATAGCCACCAGACAACCAGCATGTGTTGCTATGTTGTAGCATTATTATGAAGGTATAGCCACCAGACAACCAGCATGTGTTGCTATGTTGTAGCATTATTATGAAGGTATAGCCACCAGACAACCAGCATGTGTTGCTATGTTGTAACATTATTATGAAGGTATAGCCACCAGACAACCAGCATGTGTTGCTATGTTGTAGCATTATTATGAAGGTATAGCCACCAGACAACCAGCATGTGTTGCTATGTTGTAGCATTATAGACAACCAGCATGTGTTGCTATATTGTAGCATATAGCCACCAGACAACCAGCATGTGTTGCTATGTTGTAGCATTATAGACAACCAGCATGTGTTGCTATGTTGTAGCATATAGCCACCAGACAACCAGCATGTGTTGCTATGTTGTAGCATATAGCCACCAGACAACCAGCATGTGTTGCTATGTTGTAGCATTATTATGAAGGTATAGCCACCAGACAACCAGCATGTGTTGCTATGTTGTAGCATTATTATGAAGGTATAGCCACCAGACAACCAGCATGTGTTGCTATGTTGTAGCATTATTATGAAGGTATAGCCACCAGACAACCAGCATGTGTTGCTATGTTGTAGCATAATTATGAAGGTATAGCCACCAGACAACCAGCATGTGTTGCTATGTTGTAGCATTATTATGAAGGTATAGCCACCAGACAACCAGCACGGCTAAAAATAATTTTTCAGTATAGAAAATTAGCTATTTTACCTACAAGGACTAAAAAAGCCAAACCGGTGACCTCTTGATTCCGATTTGTCCAGGTAACCACGGTGCTGAGACAGAAATAAGTGGTGATCATCAAGAGAAAAAAATACCTAAGATAAAGGTTCTATGGTTAATTATTGCTGAATACATCTATTACATCTTCTATTTATTATTTTTTCTTCATTTTTTTCTTTCGGATTTTCAAAAAGTAGGGATAATCTATTTTTAAGAAAAATACGACTGAAAGCAAAGAAGTAGGGAAAACAGGGCCCGCTTGAAAGACTATTATAGCACAGGAGCTGATGTTGAACTAATGGTGCAGGCACCTCAGGCAGAGCAAGCACATGGACTAATCGACAAACTGGTCAATTGTGCAAGTCAATTGTGTTCTTTGGTAAAACTTAATTCGGTTTGAATAGGTTGTAGTCTTCATACAAGTTTTTATGTTTACTGAAATTTAATAAATTTTTAATAGGATGGACGATAGTCTCCAGTAGCGAGATACTAAGAGAATAAAAAGACATCACGGATCTGTGGGAGTTTCACCTCCCGCATACATCAGTAGAGGTGGTGTTTTTGAACAATGTTTGGGGTTTCACGCCCTAACAGTGCCAGAAATGCTTCAAGGATCTATTCAAAAAAGTAAGTATCTTCACTTGAATCATTAGTTTGTGTATTATATGTTCACTTAGAATAATCATTCTGAAAGACACCTAAGATAAAAGGTTCTATGGTTAAACATCACTGAATAATTCCATTACTTCTTTTTTTCTTCTACATTTTTTTCCATTCAATCTTCTGATTTTCAAAAAGTAGGGATATTATAGGGCTATTTTTAAGAAAATTACGACTGAAAGCAAGGAAGTAGGAAATGTAGGAACAACAGGGCCCGCTTCAGAGTCTATTGTTATGCTGTACATTTAGTTTTCTGATTGATGTTCAGAATGTTTAAATTACAATAGGCAGTTGAAATTATTTTCTATAATTCTGTGGTATTCAGAAAGTCTGATACAGTCAATTAATTTATTTAACAAAGAAACTGCTTTTAGTATATTTTGGTTAAAATCCTAATTAATGTGTTTTCTTTTGATTTCTTTGAGGTGACATAACACGACAATAAGTGAGCGAGATGCTGCGATTGAGCACGCACCTGTTGGTCTCGATTTACCGGCTCGAGTATTTTATCGAATAGACATGTACTTATTATTGCGTCTTTTAGCCATATTTGAGGAAGAATTATTGCTTGACAATTTAAATATATTTACTTTCGGTGCCTATTTATGAACTCACTAGTTACGTTATTTTGCCATAAACTGTTTTTCAACGCGCGAAGATTCGTTTCTTTGTTACATGTACTAGTCTCATTTATTTGACGTCTTTGGTAGTGCATAAAATACACGTCTACGAACGGCAAGAGGATTTTTGATATGTGCCATCCTCCGTCTAATGGTAGGGTGCATCTATAAACGTCCGTATGTAAAAAAAAAAAGCAGCACCAAAGACGTCAAATAAATGAGACTACCATCAAACTACGATAAGGATTTGTTCAAAGACTTGTTCATAGAAACTTGATCCACAATGCTGTCCACTCAGCCCTGATGGATCACCAATTATGGTGAATTTAATTCAAATGTTTATAGTAAGAAATCCACAAGATGGGCACACTAGTGGACTAGGAAAAAATATTTCAAATTTGGGGTTTGATGCAGTGCCTTTTAAATGTGAATCCTTTTTTAAAAGACAAGCTAGAAGTCTGTCGATTCTAGATTGACAGCAGCAACAGGTGTGTACACCAGATGTCGTGCGTTCAATCAAGGCCTGGTAATACTGAATACTTTACCAAAATGATAGTAGCTCCTTTGCTTCAAATGCTCTGCATATAAAGAGAATTTCCAGTCATTGTTTTTTGTTTGTATAAGATAAGATAAGATAAGATAAGAGACTTTATTTAAAGAGGGTGACATATTTAGTTTTAAACTAATCTTCCACATGGCCCTCTATTATTTACAATATATACAAGTTATAATACAACAAAAATACATATGAATTATCAAATGACTGCAGATGTACTTAACATAACAAATTAAGAGCATCATCATCAATTATAGTTTAACACTCACTTTACCCACACATGTACTTCAATTGACAGTGATATACACGTAGCAACAACAATGATACAAACAAAAACAATAAAGCATATCATAAGTTAAACATTTTTCATCAATTTAATTAGGTTACATTGAAAAGCCATTGTTGAACTTTTTTCTTTAATATTTGTAGGTAAGTTATTCCAAATTATTGGTCCAGAGTATGTTAAACTTTGTTTAAATATTTCTTTGTTGGGTTTAGGTATTAAGAAATTGTTTGTAGAACATGACCGTGTTATAGTTGTATTTTCATTTATTTGTCTAAGGGTAAACATTTCATTAATATATGATGGAGTTTTTGATTTTGATATTTTATACATAAATTTTGCTTTTCTGAGATATACTCGGTCAAATATTGTAAATATTTTTAAATTTTGCATACTTTCTAATGAGTTATCAACATTGTAATCTAGAATAATTTTTACAGCCCGTTTTTGAAGGCGAAATAGTCTGTTTAAATTTGTTTGACATGTTCCACCCCATATTACATTGCAATAATTTATGTGCGGCTGAATATATGCTTTGTAGAACTGAACCCTATGCTCAAGACTTAGGTGTTGCTTTATTCTAGACAAAAGCCAAATATTAGATGAAATTTTTCGACATATATGTTCCATGTGATTTTTCCATGTTAAGTTGTTGTCAATAAATATACCCAGTACTTTATCTTTAGAAATCATGCTTAGACTTTCATCATTAAGAAGTTTATTTCTGAAACATTTAATGAAGCACGTTTCTGCTGTGTGGTAATAAGCATTACTTTTGTTTTTGAAGTATTTATTAACATTCCATTTGACTTACACCAGTCTGATAATGATTTAAGTGCAGTTTGCAAATTATTTTCAATAGATGCCAATGTATTATTTATATGATACAAAGTTGTGTCATCTGCATACAAATCAGTTTCAGTATTATTAGTATGGTGTTTTACGTCATTTTCAACACGTAAGGTTATTTATGACGGTCGATTTTTTTGTGGTGGAGGCAGACCACCCACTTTTCCTGGGTGGAACCAGTACTGTACACCTCCCGAAATCAGTAAGAATCGACACTTCCTCACTTATAAGTCGAGTTCCCAGTGGGATTCGAACCCACAGCGGTGAGAGAGAGAATTTCTCGGACTGGTCAGCCCAGTTTTGGTATATTGTGACTGGATGGGGCTTCATGTAATTTTCTACAGTATGGAGTTCCAGTGTTACAGCACTATAAAACTCACGACTAGAAGTAAGACACCGTCCTGATCAGATGGTTAAACAAAATCACATAAGAGCGTTCATACCTTTATGATTGAGAAGGCCATTTAGTTAAGTATTAGGGTCAATGAATTGAATTGAATTAAATGTTGTTTAACGGCTCATCAACACAGTATAGGTTATTTAGAGCCGCCCCAGAGAGAGGAGAAGGATACATAGGAATCCGGGAACCTGCCCTACTCTTATTATCGAATAGATTCCTATGGTTCTTTAATGTGCTCGGAGGATAGACCGATACACGGGACCGCCCGGTTTACGTCCCCATCCGACAGACGAGTAGGGTCAATGAAATTAATTTATTTGTATAACATTATCTATGTTATTTAGAGACGCACCAGAGAGCAGGGTCAAATCAGGCGTACCATTTTACATTCAAATGTTTTTTTGTGGTTCTTAACGGAGGATAGACTACACTTCTTTACGTTGAATAAGTCCCGTGAAGTGGCCAAGGAAGGGTATCTTTCGCAAGATATTTATAATAACCCGTAGAACTATCACTACATGATGAATACCATTTACTGTTTTAATTTCTATATAACATGTATCTTGAATGCAATGCCTACGTACACATACATGTATAGATGCAGTCTTCGATTTAAATTTTCAGAGTCATTAACCCAAATTCTTATATACTCACTGAAGACTTGAATTTTTATTTTGCCCGACTACATAAATTTCCGAATTTTCACTAGTCTCAATGACAGTTTACTAGCCCCAGGCTTTGGGCTAGTGGGTTAATTTGAAGGCTGTAGATGTAAGAAGTTTCAATTCATTCTGTCAACTCATTTACTGGGTCATACACATTTTTAGCACAATTCGACATTGCAATTATATATGGATCACAACTTTGAGAAAATGAGTTGCAGACTAAAGGAACTTGTGCAAGAGGCATGGTAGGCTATTCGTACCAAATTATACAAAAGTGAAGTTTCATTCCATTTTGCCAAGTGGTTAAACAGACATCAGCTTCTGTACATATTTTTAACACTATTTGACAATTAAAGTCAAAAAAGGGGCACAATCTTTTCAAAATAAGTTGCAGAGTTTTACAACTTGTATGTATTGATTATTACCGAATACATGTACAGTACAGCTCACGTGAACCCTACACTTTACTCAATACTCCGAGTTTGGTGCTATTGAGTGCCGTGCGATCTACGCGAAGTCAGTGTTTGGACTCAGCGAATCCACATGGCGAAAGTACCCCATTGTCGAATCACTCGGAGTGATCTAACACTCAGAGTTACTCCGAATAGAATCCAATTAACCTTGAGTGCATACTGGTGATTTATTATTGCGAATAAGAAAAATCTGAATTTTCCGACAACTTTTATCTTGTCCGACAGTGCGCTTGAAAAAACAATACATCGCCAGAAAAAGTACAAACAATGAGACGCCGAGTGTATCTTTTCTGTGCAAAGTTGACACAACTGATAAATGCAATGAATAAATTTCGAAAACAAATACGTGTTTCAAACTTTTAATGCATTTCATCACAAGTTTTGTTTGTTTCTGTTGTCCAAAAGTCAAAGTTCTTCCACCGACATATAAAATACCCATAATCCTTGGCCATATATACATATATATATACCTTTTAACAAGGTGGCACTAACAACCGGTTTATGACCCAGAATTGTTTACAATTTTGTCTGATCATTTCTGACTAAAGAACCCATCAATGTATTAACAATAACAGCAGAATAGGGTTTAAAAAACATTGTTATAAATAACGATTAATTAAAAATATAACTATAATTTCCAGTATAATAATTACAAATTGATTTTATGTTTAGTCGCCCGGAGCCGGTAATAGGAACCTCCATATAACTATCGTGACCCAGTATACATAATCCGGGGCATTCAAATTTTTCCACATCCTCTTTTCCAAAAACAAAAGTAAAATTGTCTTTTGCTTCGATTTTTTCTAAAGTTATTGACTGCAATTAAGAAAAAGTTGCACCCTTTTACCTGTGCAGTTTCGACTCGGCAAACCCCCGATTTTGTCTGCGCAAATATCGTGGCTTAAGTACGCCGAGAGCTTTTCACGTACTCCCACTCAGAGTAGTTTTATCATCAAAACTCAGTGTAACTTTAAAGTACGCGATTTGTAAATTCTTCATTGGGCGTGGAAGAGTAAAGTGTGGGGTCCGCTTGAGCTGTACTGTAAGAAGTTTCATGCTATTAAATTTTCAATAATTAACTGTTTATTTCTCATATATATTTGTATTATGTCACAAGCAATGTTGCCCAGCCAAAATTTATATACGGCCACCAAAGAGGAGTTGGAAACAGGCAACCAATATCAACTGATGATTTGCCAACAACAAATGTCAGGAAAGAATCCTGGGAAGAGTATGAGAGACAAAATCTCATCTCTTTGGAAGTACCAGAAGGGTACATTCTTGAACAGCCTGTCTTGGGCTATGAAAAGCCTCTCATAGACTATAAAGATTTGTTACTGTTACTGGTTCGATCTAGCTGTTTTTCGTACTTGTCCAAACTTTCATTGATATTATCTGGTAAAGTGTGGTAAAGATCGGATGAAAATTAAGTCCCCATTGTCTTAACGAGGCAAAATATAGCATGTTTAACTAAATCAAGGGCCATAACATCACTGTTACTGTCATTGATATAACAATCTGGTAAAGTTTCATAAGATCGAATGAAAAATGAAGGCCTATCATCTTAACGAGGCAAAATATAGCATTTTAAACTAAATCAAGGGCCATAACTCCGATGTTATTGATCCGAACTGGCTGGTTTTCGTTCGGACTTGTCCGAGCTTTTATCAACATTAGTAATATGGTAAAGATTGGTAAAGATCGGACGAAAAATGAAAATCTGTCCAGTAGTTTGAGAGGAGTAGTCGCCACAAGTTTTTATTATATAACTCTAAACACAGATGGACGCTGGTGGCCATGTTTGACATCCAATCAAAATGAACTTTGGTTAGGACCAACAACATGTTGTGTCAAGACTTTTTGGTGAAGGTTTGAAATCAATATCACTTATGGTTTTTAAGAAGTAGTCGCCACAAAATCACATTTTTAAAATCTATTTTTAGCAGTGGCGGCCATCTTGAATTTCCGGCCAACCTGAATTTTTGCTAGGATCAACTTGACATCAAGAGCAACATTTCTATGAAGTTTCATGAAAATCTGTCCGTTAATTACAGAGAAATAGTCTACACCAAAAAAGGTTTACGGACAGACGGACGCCGCACCATCCATCTTTGATCAGTAGAGCTAAAATCACTAAACTCCCAAATTGAGGTCCTGAAAATATCACATGTATGCAAATTATCACCTAGTTATGAAAATGAAGGAAGGCCTTATCGTATGACGAGGCCTATTATAGCATTTTTAACAATATCTAGGGCCATAACTCCGCTGTTACTGGTTCGATCTGGCTAGTTTTCAAACTTGACCGAGCTTTTATAGACATTAAACAATCTGATAAAGTTTGGTAAAGATCGGATGAAAAATGAAGGCCCTATCCTCTTAACGAGGCAAAATATAGCATTTTGAACTAAATCAAGGGCCATAACTCCGCTGTTACTAGTCCTATATGAATAGTTTTCAAACTTATTTGAAATTTCATTGATATTAACAGTCTGATAAAGTTTGGTAAAGATCGGATGAACAATGAAGCCCCTATCGTCTTAACGAGGCAAAATATAGCATTTTTAACTAAATCAATGGCCATAAATAACTCCGCTGTTACTAGTCCGATATGGCTGGTTTTCAAACTTTTTCGAGCTTTCAACAACATTAACAATCTGATAAAAATTGGTAAAGATCGGATGAAAAATTAAGCCTCTATCGTCTTAACGATGCAAAATATAGCATTTTTAACTAAATCAAGGGCCATAACTCCGCTGTTACTAGTCGGATATGGCTGGTTTTCGAACTTGTCCGAGCTTTCATTGACATTAACAATGTGGTAAAGCTTGGTAAAGATAGGATGAAAAATGAAGGCCACATCGTCTTAACGAGACAATACACCAATATAGCATTTTTAACTAAATCAAGGGCCATATCTCCGCTGTTACTTGTCCGATCTGGCTGGTTTTCGAACTCATCCGAGCTTTCATTAATATAAACAACCTGTTTAAGTTTGGTAAAGATCGGATGAAAAATGAAGGCCCTATCGTCTTAACGAGCCAAAAGCTAATGACGGACGACGGACAGACGGACGACGGACAACTCGCCATCCCATAAGCTCTGCTGGCCTTTGGCCAGTAGAGCTGAAAATACAGCCGTGTGCCATGAGTCTAGACCAAGCAGTGAACTTGCAAGGAAGTGTAAGGGTGTATGTAACTAAATTCAGGACATTTATTGAAAGTTCAGTGTTAAAGTTAGGCTTTGTTCAAGAGATGACACTTCATTCTTATTTGAGAGTCTCAGAGCAAAGACCATAATACAAAGCTCAAATATTTATAGTGTTAGATGATCTTACATGTTTATCCTTGGTTATTAATGTATATAATTATTAAAATTAATAATTAATAAATTAATAACAAAAAAGAAAATGAAAACAAGAAACATCACTTAAGTGACAAATGCCCCAAAGTGACCTTTGACCTCTAAGTATGACCTTGAACTTGGAGTCACGGACCTGGATTTTGTGCATGACACATCGTTCGGTTGTGGTGAGCACTTGTGCCAAGTTATTTGAAAATCCGTCCAGGTATGCAAAAGTTATTGATCGGACACAATTTGACCTTTGACTTTTGACCTCCAAGTGTATCCTTGACCTTGAAGACCTGGGTTTTGCGCGACACATCGTCTTATGGTGATCCCTTGTGTCAAGTTATTTAAAAATCCCTGCAGGGGTTGTGACGCAGTCCGGGAACAAAATTGCGTACTTGTTTTTGACCTATGAACTGCAAGTGTGACCACGACCTTTGAGGTACGGACCTGGTATTTGCGCGCAATATAGAGTCTTGTTATGGTGATCACTTGTTAATGTTATTAACGCCATGTTCATTAAAAATCCATCAGGGCACGAAAATTCCACTCGTCCGCTCGTATTGACGAGTGAAATTCGAATCCGGACGAGTGAAACCCATGAATCGGTCGTCCGAGAGGACGAGTAACATTTCAGTAGAAAACAACAAAGAAAATAGTTCTTACATAGTTTATTAAGCGATTAAATGCAGTAAATAGTCGCAACTCTGTTTATTCAGCGATAAACTGCAATTTAAGTCAACCGGATATTGGGAAATTGACGCATTTCCGTTTTGGGACATTCTAAAATGCGGCTCCCGTTCTAATTTCACGGAGCGCGAACATTACGGTATTTGATGTTATACAAATAGTATACTAGTCAGCTTTTAGGTGACTGGGGCCAGGGCCTTCAGGAAGGTAAATTGCAAAAAGTATACTGTTTTCCTGTATTGGAGTTTAACATTTTCTAATAAAAAAATGTATTTTTCTTCTTTAAGAGGGGAATTTTTCACAGGAAAAGGGGGGAAATATATACCATGCCAGAGTAACTGTAATGGCCATGATCAGACTGTAGTTAACTTTAGAATACGAATATGAATATAGTCATCTATAATACTCGTCAAAGTTTCATAATGTTCATTGATTTATATAAAGAAAAAAACAACACATTATGATGTTTCCCTTTGTTTTATTTATATATAATAGTGTTAAATGATGGTATCTGACTACTTTGTGATCTTTTACAATCAGAGCAGGACGAGTAAACATCCTATAAGGACGAGTAACATGTCAATGCCACTCGTCCTACAGGACAAGTATACAGTATAATATATTTCATCCCCTGTCCATGCAGGGACTGCGGAGATGTAACCGGGTCATTTTTGTTTAAAATGCTGTTAATATTGTTTCAATCATTTCATTACAATTATTGCTTTTCAAGGGAGAGTAATTTGTCAGTTTTGGATTTCATTCTCTTGATGTTGTTGTCTCCCTTGATCCGAGTGAGTTTTTATTAGGCGGGAAATTACTGTGTTCTCATTCGTTGCTTGCGTTCATCCTGGCAGTCAATTTTATTCTTTCACCGAGAGGTTTTCTCTTCGGTTTCAAAGATTTACAATTCTTTGAATAGTCTAATGATAAATTGTATTGAAATGGAATCATTAGGTGAGTATGTTGTGCTGTGTGTCGATTGGTATTTCGCGTGGTTTGAGATGCTTTTGAAATGTTGCATTTCTGGAATTTCGTGTTTTCAAATATGGCGGTTGTGTTCGGGTATGAACGTTCCACAGATCTGTCAGATTTTCTGTTTAACAAATGCATGAATATCAGGTTATTTGGATTTCAGCATGTTTCTAACATCACCAGATGACAGTGTGAGAAAGCAGCCATAGAACCAGAAGAGAGGAATATTATTCCATAAATATTGCAAGTTGTTATTTTTATGAACAATTGAATATTGTCATATAAATCTATGTATTCATCAGTAAGATGCTTTATTTTATATGTTATAAAATCCACCATGCACAGAGAGAAATCTTATTATTCTAAGAGAAATATGTAAAGCTGTGATTACTTACTTTTTATTATTATATGTGTATATATTTATAGGTTCATGATAAATATATATGTATATATTCTAAATATTATTATAAAGTGATTCATAATAGTTGTAACAAAGTATTTAGAATACTTTATTAATTTTGTTAATTTCAGATTCATTCGTTTCTTTCGGTTTCTCCGGACGGTACAGTACATATATTCATTGTCAGGAACCTACACCTTCATATTAATAAAAGTCATGAACAGTGTTCTCGTGTTTGACTCTTGACTTGAGTTAGTTATGGCATCTGCATGGTACATGTAAAATACATACCGTTTCTAGCCCCATAAAACGGTTGCGGTATAGTGCATCGATAAGGTAAAAAAGTCCGTTTTCAAATAAAAGGATTTAACAATGTGTTAAACCACTCATTAGCCATTATGCGTCGAGCGAGCGAGAAATTTTTTCATACGGAGGGCGTGCATCGAAATTGTTTGAAGGGGGGCGTAAGCTTTTGGTCAAATTTCGGGTCCATTTCTAGACGACAGACAACACACCATCCCGTAAGCTCTGCTGGCCATTGGCCAGTAGAGCTAAAAATTAAAAAAAATAAAAATAATATTTAAAAAAAAAAAAAGAGTCCGAAAGTCTGGTAAAATGAAGGCCCTATCGTATGACGAGGCAAATATTAGCATTTTTAACAAAATCAAGGGTCATAACTCCGCTGTTACTGGTCCGATCTGGCTGGTTTTCGAACTTGACCGAGCTTTCATTGACAAAACTGTGACCCCCGGAACGGGGCCAGATGTGACCCCAGGGTCACCATTTGAACAAAATTGGTAAAGGACCATAAGCTTATAGCAACAGCAAAATATTAAACCTCTGGCTCTTGCAGTTTCAGAGAAGATTTTTTAAGTTTTTCCATATACATGTCTATGTAAAACATGTGACCCTTGGGGCGGGCCAAATGTGACCCAAGGGTCAAAATGTGACCCCAGGGTCACCATTTGAACAAACTTGGTAAAGGACCATAAGCTTATAATAAATGTAAAATATCAAACCTCTGGCTCTTGTAGTTTCCGAGAAGAAGATTAAAAAAAAAAAAATCCTATATAAGTCTATGTAAAACTTTGACCCTCGGGGCGGTGACAAATTTGACCCCAGGGTCACCATTTGAACAAACTTGGTAGAGGACCATAAGCTGATGCTACATGTAATACATTAGAGCTCTGTGCCATGTGGTTCCAGAGAAGAAGATTTTTTTCAGTTTTTCCCTATACAAGCCTATGTAAAACTGACTCCCGGGGTGGGGCCAAATGTGACCCCTGGGTCACCATTTGAACAAACTTGGTAGAGGACCACAAGCTTATAGCAAATGCAAAATATTAAACCTCTGGCTCTTGCAGTTTCAGAGAAGAAGATTTTTTTCAGTTTTTCCCTATACAAGCATTTATGTAAAACTGTGACCCCGGGGCCAGGGCCAGATATGACCCCAGGGTCATCATTTGAACAAAATTGGTAAAGGACCATAAGCTTATAGCAACAGCAAAATATTAAACCTCTGGCTCTTGCAGTTTCAGAGAAGATTTTTTTTTAAGTTTTTCCCTATACAGGTCTATGTAAAACATGTGACCCTTGGGGCTGGGCCAAATGTGACCCGAGGGTCACCATTTGAACAAACTTGGTAAAAGACCATAAGCTTATAGTAAACGCAAAATATCAAACCTCTGGCTCTTGTAGTTTCCCAGAAGATTTTTAAAAAAGAAATCCTATATAAGTCTATGTAAAACTGTGACCCCCGGGGCGGGGACAAATTTGACCCCAGGGTCACCATTTGAATAAACTTAGTAGAGGACCATAAGCTGATGCTACATGTAATACATGAGAGCTCTGTGCCTTGTGGTTTAAGAGAAGAAGATTTTTTAAAGTCTTTTCCTATATGTCTATATGAAAAACATGCAAAACCTCAATATACAAACTTTGGACCTCCGGGGCACGGCCATTTTTTACCCTGGGGACTTTATTTGAATAAACTTGACAGTCTAGGCATTGGCGAACATTTTAAAAGAAAAACTGTTGAAATCTGTCCAGCGGTTCTGGAGAAAAAGATTGTTTAAGGTTTCGACCACATATGGTAATGGCAGCCATCATGGATAAAGCGCTGACCTAATTTTAACAAATCTAAAAAGCATTCATCTAAGGATCATCCATGTGAAGTTTGGTCAAAATTAGCCAAGTGGTTTCTGAGAAGTCGTTTGAAGAAAAGTTAACGGACAGACGACGGAAGACGGACGGACAACACACCATCCCACAAGGGCCAGCAGTAGAGCTAAAAATAGCAATTTTCATTAATTCTAATAGTCATCTCTGGAAGTGATACACAGCATGTCAAATGATTTATTATTTAAAAATCTGATATCTTGGAGGGGGTGGGTGGATTGTAACAGGGGTAAATTTGTTTTTTTAATTAAGTCTCAAACGATCATTTTGATGGAGGGATTACAGTGTATAATGTGTTTTTCTCCTGTATGTGTGTGTGTCCCCAGGGTAGTGGTGGTGGTGGTGGTGGTGGTGGTGTGGGTGGAGGTTATAAGGGGCGTCATAATGTCCAATAATACAAAGTTCAATTGCAGTGTCATTTTTCTATTATTATTTTTTTTTAAACTTGGCAAAAATACAAGTATACTCCTCTGAAAATACAAAGCATATCAAACAATTTCAGTGTTTCCACCTTAGAAGTGTGCTGAGGTGGGGGTGGGGGTTAGGGTTTGGGGAGAGAGGTAAATTGGGTCTATTTTTCTTTCTCAATAAAATGTAATGATTTTGGAAATGTCAGTTTATATAATTTGCTCCAGGGTCACCATGGGACTCTGGGATAGGGGTCAAACATTCAATTACACAAATACACTAAACATTTTTTATTCACTTACAGTGTCATACATGTAAACAGAAAAGCATAAATAGTTATATTTCTGATTTGGTATCAAAGAACGATCAAAATAATTACATGTAAAATGGATACAGGGTGACCTGTGTGAAGAAAACGTGGGTATTTGCAATGTTCTAGTTCTAAATTGAGGATTTTGCTTAAATTGACACATTTAAACAATATAGTCGATAAGTTCAATATGTTTTATCGATTGTTTTCAGTTTTTTAATTATTTCATTAATTGCTTTTAATTGCTTAGCGAGTGCATGTCAGGCGATACAAAGTTGCATTTTAAGCATGTTCCGTCTTCGGGTTTTGTTGTTCGTAAAAGCACCATGGCTAAACAGAGGTTTGTATAAGATGTTGTGTGACAGTAAGTTGTTGTTGTGTGAAGTATTGAATTGAATTTGGGTTTTAAGGTGCACCAACACATTACAGGTTATATGGCACCTAACAGGCATGAACATGCCAGGCTCATCTTCCATGTACATCGAGATAAAATATGGAAAATGGGCCTAGAACCTTCTCACCCTGAACTGCAGAGTTGCTGCAAATTCTATCGTAAAAACTCCATTTACGCTGGAGCCACGTTTATTGTTTTTCTGCCACTGCTCTTAGTGATGTGAGCGAGATGGCACCTGAAACAATGCAGGGGTCATGATGAAGACGTTTAATGAGCATGAACAAAAAATGACAAAATGAATATGAATGGGGTGGTCCTACCCCTCTGCATGTGACGGTGTGTTTGCAGTGGTTGTATTCTACCCCGGCAACCAAACGGGGATTGTGTGAAGTAGTAAGGAGATAATTTGTGATAGTTGTGAATGTAAGCAGTATTAATTTTCTGCCAAAAATGATAGTTAACGCATATACCGTTATTTGATTTCATCTGTTTCATATTTATAGATAATGGAATACAAAAAAAAATTAGAAACAGTTGTCAACAATTCTATTCAATATCTAAACAAATATGATGGTTCGAGCTCAATGGCGTTATGTAAACTCCCTTATTTGAACCAAATCTCCCCGATTTGGGATTTGGCAGTCCAATATCCCTGATATGATGCTGGAAAATTTGGCATGTGTGATCCATTCTGGTGTTTTAAACTCAGAAAGCATCAAAAAGATATATAGGTTTACACAAAAAATGAAGCTTTTAATGTAATTATCACAACAAATTAGGTTTATAAATGGCTAAAGTCAGATGAGCATCAACAATAAACACCCGAGTTTATGCCCTACCAGAATGAGGAGGTGTTTTATTTGATTGATCACTGATTGGTCAAATTATTTTGATGATGTTATGTGAAAAATTATTATTACAATAGAAATGTATTCAGATGGTTAAGAGACTGCTCAGTGGAAGACCAAAAGTAGTTTATTAATACAGGTGGTCTCTTATTACAGGTTCTAACATTGTTTGACATCTTAAGGAATGTTTTAAGTTATATTATGTACAGGTACTTTGTTCTTTTGTATATGCTGTACATGAGTGTAATGTTTTTGTGAAGACATAATTTTGTCTAAATAAAGTATAAAGTTGAAAGGTGACCCACAAAATCGATATTTCATAGCGTCAAATTATACACCTGTTTTGCTAGGAAAAATTAGACATCAAAAGCAACATTCCTGTGAAGTTTCATGAAAATCCGTTAAGTAGTTTCAGAGGAGTAGTCGCTACAAGTTTTCATTATATAACTCTATGTAAACAAAGATGGCCACTGGCAGCCATGTTTAAAGTCGAATCAAAATAATGTTT
This sequence comes from Cyrtodaria siliqua, assembly GCA_037043455.1. NCBI lineage: Eukaryota > Metazoa > Mollusca > Bivalvia > Adapedonta > Hiatellidae > Cyrtodaria > Cyrtodaria siliqua. Next base: position 119,664 of record JAWPHD010006200.1, on the reverse strand, counting down.
GACTCTGATAACCATCATGTCATGCTGATCATTTTACAAAAAGTCCCATATCAATATCACTTACAGTTTTCAAGACGTAGTCGCTACAAACTTCTTTTTTAAAAATCTATTTTTAGCTGTGGCGGCCATCTTGAATTTCTGGCCGATCTGAAATTTTGCTAGGATCAATTATACATTAAGAGCAACATTCCTGTAAAGTGTCATGAAAATCCGCCAAGTAGTTTCAAAGGAGTAGTCGCTACAAGTTTTTACTATATAACTCTATGTAAACAAAGATGGCCGCTGGCAGCAATGTTTAACGTTTAATTAAAAACAATTTTTGACAAGGACCAACACCATGTCATGGTGATCATTTTAGAAAAAGTCCCATATCAGTATCACTTATAGTTTTCAAGAAGAAGTCGCTACAAACTTGTATTTTGAGCCGTGGCGGCCATCTTGAATTTCCGGCCGACCTGAAATTTTGCTAGGATCAATAAGACATCAAAAGCAACATTCCTGTGAAGTTTCATGAAAATCCGTCAAGTAGTTTCAGAGAAGTAGTCGCTACAAGTTTTCATTATATAACTCTATGTAAACAAAGATGGCCACTGGCAGCCATGTTTAACGTCGAATCAAAACGATTACAACAAGGACCTACGTCATGTCATGCTGATCATTTTAGAAAAAGTCCCATATCAATATCACTTATAGTTTTCAAGAAGTAGTCGCTACAAACTTGTTTTTTAAAAACCTATTTTTAGATTTGGTGGCCATCTTGGATTTCACATCAACATGAATTTTTGCTAGGATCAACTAGACTTCATGGGCAACATTTCTGTAAAGTTTCATGAAAATCCATTCAGTAGTTTCAGAGGAGTAGTCGCTACAAAAAAAGGTTTACGGACAGACGGACAGACGAATACCGCACCACGGCATAAGCTCTGCTGATCTCTGATCAGTAGAGCTAAAAAGCATTTAATTTACAATGAACTTTGTTTGTTTATAAAGATATTTTTCTATAATGACTAAATAAACTTTATCAGTGAATTATATCAACTTGAATTTCATATTAAGTTAATTTCTTCCTGTAAACTAGACAGACTTCTGTTTATTCTCCTCGTTGTAGCGTGTTAAACAGCCATCATGTGACCTAAACAAATAATTGTTATGCTATCCAATCACGTCGTCGTATAAATATAACTTTATCAATGTTGACCAATCACAGCTTCGTATTAAAATAAACTTATGAATATTTATGATTAATTCAACCGTTCCAATCATCAGCCCCCTATCATCAATCAAAGGTGATATTTGGTATTGAAGCTTATTAATTTGCACTTATGCTTAACATCACACTCAGGGGGATGATTAGACTAATTAGGTTAGTATTGAAGTTATGTTTGATCTCGTTTCTGTGTGATTTACCAAGAGTAAATTTTTCGCATTTTTTGCATATTGATCATAAAAACGGTATTTTGTTATTAAATTACGTGGCTGTTGGTTGCACTAGACAGGTGGTCGCTTACTCCAGTATAAATCAATAGCAAATTTTGTCGGGGAGAACTCAAGAGTGGTCGCTTATGGCAGGTCGGCACTTAAAACAGGTATGTCCTAACTGAACACTGACCATTTGTTTCAAGTTAAGGTATCATTGTGACAATGGTGCCTTTTACAGGTACAACATTAATGTCTCTCCGGAGAACATCAATGTCTCTCCAGAGAACATCACACAGTTATAAGTACGTTGTAAATGATCACTGTCTTCCTAAATAAATTTGTTTAATATTTAATGACACTAAATTTGACATGTATGTTTTATAACCATTTTAACTGAATTTTTGAAAGCAATATGAAAGCAACCTGATGCACCTTTTAACATTTTCAGTTTTTAGGACTCTTCAGGCTTCTTCTATATAAGAATAAACAGAAGTACTGCTACAATGATGACCCCTACCGGTCATTGTGTGATTTATTTTTTTTGGAGGATAATTAATTTTCTCCTTCGATAAAGTGGCACTTGAACAGGTAAAAGCATAATGTCACTTAATAGCAATGTAAAGCATTACTGCATTAGGTAGCGTGTTAAATTTAGAAGCGTAAAATGCCCAATTAAGGAGGTTGGCTGGGAAAAACGTAGTGATGAGAATTTTTTTTAATTCATATTTAAAGCTTCTTTGGCAAAATTATCAAAAAAATACTTGGTCACCACGCTTTTTTTCCCACTAGACGTCATTGAAGAATGCACATATTTCTAACTTCAAAATTTCACTAAAAAGAGGATTTTTTTTTTTATTGTCATTGAACATTTTCAAAATTGTTTCCATAACATTAAGTTTATTGAAAAACAACAATTAATTTTCGATTGCATATATACATATCTTTCAAATCATACAAAAGCATTTGTAATCCTCATTCGTCTTTTTACTTTAAAAAGAAATATATATGGACCGTACCCCACCCACTTTTGTTTTTACCGAAAAATTAATTCAAGAAAAAAAAAATATGTTCTACAGATCAAATTTTTTTAAAACTTGTATTATGTCAAGGTCCTATGACATTTCTTTCAAAACAAGTAAAAAAATATATAGGTCACCAGGCTTCTAATGATTTTTTATTAAAAATTCTTTAAATTACACCCATTTTGGGGTTATTTTGACATTTTCAATATAAAATACTGTACACACAATATTGACGTGTCAAGCTCCAGATTATCTGAGTTTTCATTCATAACATGTGTCAAGCTCCAGATTATCAGTATTCATTCATAACAAGTGTCAAGCTCCAGATTATCTGAGTTTTCATCCATAATGACAAATGTTTAAACCGGGTTGATTTTGTTAGGATGTTTATTTTTATTTGCACGCTTATTTAAAAAAATGTTTTTATGTCCATTTTCAAAAATGTATTATGGAGTCTTAAAGCTGTACAATCCCTATTTTAACTGGTAATAACTCATGAATATGAACGAGTCACGTGTGAAGTAGTTTCAAATCGACGAACACCCCAAAAGTCGGTATATAAGAAGAAATCGATAAGTAAAATTTCACATTTTTATTTAGCCTCTGTACAGCAGGGCTTCTAAAATCGCCGGTTCGTCGGTCCCCAGACCGAATTCTGTTTCTCCGGACCGATTTTCTTTTCAAAATCTCTGTTAAAATCGGTCCCAGATATTTTATCTATCGGTCGTTAAAAAGTCTGCAATTACCTTACACTTCTTGAAATATGCCTTGCGGCAATATTCTTTGATCCAAAACACGATTGTTTGTCACTCGCTGTGCGAAAGTAGGTCAATTTGGTCAATTTGGACTAAACCATTACTGATAGTAGGGAGTTTTCCGGAAGAGTCTATAGCCATGTAGCACGCCTTTGATGTGTGATCAGTGAAAGTGTATCACGCGTTCTGTCGGTTCACTGAAGCGAGTGTTACCGTCTGTGATTTCTTTGATATACCGTTAGTCGTAAGGTGTTAGCCTGTTTGCTTGTGTCAGTTTGTTTTTTTAAGTGGCCAAAGCTGGACTGAAATTTGTTTGCGTCATTAAAATACCGAGATGTGTTAATTGATTGTTTGATTATTTTTTTACAATAACTTTAAGTATAATATTAAGGAAAGTGATCAAACCTGACACCGTTTTTTTTTGAAGTCGGACCGAAATTGTTTGCGTTAGTCGTAACATTTGGTATTAATTAAGCTAATTGATGAAAAACGATATTACTCAAATTTATGTAAAATCGTATAAAATCCGCTAATCCGCGCGTGTTAGTCCGCGTTTTATACCTACCCGGTTTATTAGACGCTTCCGGTTCAATTTCTCAAATGATCAACAATTTTAATATTGAGTGAAAATTATTCATTCAGTAAAGCGAAGACATGATGTCAGTCATTAAAATGTACAAATTGTGATAAAGTAAGTTAGAAATAATACAAATATAATACAAACATACATTTTAAATAGTTCTCTATATCAATGACTGAACGGAAAAAAATCATGGTGCAGCTGACGGTGGGTGGTGTACGGCGATTTTAGTGATTTTTTCAAAATAAGCGCGATTCTTACGGCAGTTAAGAACCTGGACCGATTTGCATTTTAAAATTTTAGAAGCCAACATATTTAAAACAATCTTTTACCTATGTTGCCAAGCTGACTTGGAATTCAATCCCAGAAAATATCTGGACTTCTGTTTCTATTTATGCTTTCAAATACAATTATAAACTATTTCTATTTCAAGATAACAGGGCCCTGTTTTATGAAACAACTTACGACCATTTTGATCGTAAATCAGTTTCTTCAATGCTTCACTATTAATTACACTGTTCAAATAAACGTGATTTCAATTCATTTTCTTATACATGTGATATTTCTGTACTACATGCGCATTTAATTGTTTAAATTGAAAGCTTAGGTGAAAAAATTGAGCGATCTTAAAATTTGAGACTTATCGTAAGATGTTTAATAAAACAGGGCCCAGGTGTTCTGCTCAAATTAAGTTGTGTTAATAGTGAATACTTGTTTTGAATGCCAGCTTGAAACATAGTATTAATGTTAGGTGCATGTATTCACTTGCTAATGTTTATAAGCTGCTGTTGTTATTAGAACTTGCTTCATGGAAGATAAGTGTTGTGCAATTGTTTGTATAATCTTAATGAGTTGTACCTTCATGAAATAAAGAATTTATTATTATTATTGTTTAATCTTTTTTATATATTATCAGCTTATGGATCCCCTACCAGTTTTGTTCAAATGGTGTCCCTGGGGTCAAATTTGGCACCGCCACAGGGGTCGCAGTTTTACCTTAGTTTAAAAATTGCAACTTTTCAATTACAATCATTTTCTGATTTTTACATATATTACTGTCTCTAAATAACACTATTCAAGTTTAAAATGCCATAATACAAAAATAAATTCAATATAAATGTACAATATGCATAATATTTCATAAACATCGCTTTCAATCTATCATGCATAAGTTTTAAAGTCCTCAAGCATTACATAAACTCGTTTCATTTTGCTTTTGTTGGAACTTTTGTTGGGAATTTCTACTGCTTCACATGTATAGACTTATTGATTCAAAATACTTGCTACACATACTTCAAGAATGTGCTATTTTATAAAGTGATTGCAGTATTTGCATATCTGTAAATATATATGTCATCCCTTATCTTTTTCCGAATAATGTAAATCTATTTATTGAGACAATGAAGACAATTTAAGTTAAGTCAATTACTTGTTTTATTATTCATCAAAATTTATTTGCAAATGAAATTAAAAGCATTTTTTATATGCGCATCTTTCTAGTATTTATTGCCCCCTACCCAACACTACCCGATTCGTGATTAGGTTGTTTCTATTATTTCACATGCATTGCAGCTCCTTTACTTCCTTTTTTAAACAAAAATGCTGCATCAAGTCATTGCGAAGTTCTGCCCTTTTACCTTATTTTCAAATATGGTTCACACATTTTACTTTTACATTTGAAAAAAAATAGCCAAACTAATAACAAATATATATACTTTCAAATATTTATTACTTTCAAATATTTATTGAATTTTTAATCCATTCTTACCTCCACCATCCCCCCACCCAACACCCACCTATAAGCTCAACCACCTACCTCTTGTCCCACTACCCACCCTACCATCCAACTACCCACCCTACCTGCCCACCCTACCATCTAACTGCCCACCCTACCATCCAACTACCCAAAATGCAACATTGAACCATACCCACATGTATATCAACCATTCAATTTCATTTAGCCATCCATCAACCAACTCTCATCCTTTCAAAAACATTGTACCAATATACCCTTAGGTAACTTATTTAAAAGGGACTAAGAGTAAGTTGGTGCCAATCCAAATACAGCAGAACACTATCATAATGTGCTTTAGTTTCATATGATATGTTCACATGCATTAAATGAGCCACATGCCAACTTCAGTTTAATTAGTTTGGATGAAAATGTTTGTTTTTCTGGAAATCTCGACAAGTCGGCTTGTTTTTGATGTTTTATCATAAATATTAATTCACATGGGGTTCATACTGCCAGCGGTTGCGCATATTATTAAATCAAAGTGTGATTAAATCGCAAATTAAAGTGTTTTACAGCCTTAAATCAACAAATGAATATTAATGATTTATCCATCCGGTAATCCGGTATTTTGAATGGTTACGGAAACAACATGTAGGACACCGAGCTGAATTGAAAAGACCGAATGATAATTTGGCCTTCATTTGCATATCAATATCACTAGTGGATTATTGAAGATATTGAATGGTGTTATTCCACTCCCACAATGTATTGGTGTTATTCCATTCCCACACTGTATTGAATAGCGTTATTCCACTCCAACACCGTATTGAATAGTGTTATTCCAATCCCACAATGTATTGAATGGTGTTATTCCACTCCACCTCTGTACTGAATAGTGTTATTCCACTCCCCCACTGTACTGAATGGTGTTATTCCACTCCCCCACTGTATTGAATGGTGTTATTCCACTCCCACACTGTATTGAATGGTGTTATTCCACTCCCACACTGTATTGAATGGTGTTATTCCACTCCCACACTGTATTGAATGGTGTTATTCCACTCCCACACCGTCAGTTAATGTGATACTTTGTACTCCTCCATTTACCTAATTTTGACTTCATTCTTGTTATAAGCATTTTTGCACTTTTCTTTGCCTTTAATCACTATATTCACTCTTTTCAATTAACTTATATTTCTTAAAAATGACTTCTGTTTAACTTGTCTTTCTCCATATACATTTATTTTCATAATTGCTGCTGCTGCTGGCAATGCTTTCTACTAAGTTTACTGCTGCTGCAGGCAATTTTATCCCTGCTGCTGCTGCTTAGTTTCTACCGCTGTCATTCTGGAAGAAAGGAGCATCTCGTCCGGGCTGCTCATCCTGGGGCTGGCTGTTCAAATATTTGTGTGCAAGTGACTAATGCAATGAAACATGTGACCAGGAAATTTATGTTAAATTATTTCAATATTGAACCTTTTCATTCTAAAGCCAATTGTAGCATGGTCGATGACATTTCCTTTGATGAATGCAGAGCGTTAAATCGTTTAATTTAGGGTAACTAAACGGGCGTGGCTTTACCGTGCTACAACTACCGGATATTGGAATTTAGAGTACGGTCACTATGACGCCACAGTGTTACTAAGTATACCATGCTACAAAAAAGATAGAGTCTGTCTCAGCTCGTTGGTTATTTAAACACCTCGATGGGCTACACCCATCTCGGTGTTTAAATAAGCCAACTCGCTGAGACCAGACTCTATCTATTACATAATGTGACTGCACTGTTCAACAGCAGGACACTTGGCCAGCCATCATATTATTCATAAATGTTCTAATCAGTTTGCAAATAAATATAGTTTATAAATTCAATTAAAATATTGCCACCGATAAAAAATTAATGTTGTTTTTATTGGTTTTTTATACCTAATAATAGTTTTCTCTATTTTATAAACTAGCCCAATTTACTGAAAATTTATATGTATTCAAACAGTTTTACAGTATTTATTTTCTTTATGGGGCATATTTGTTTAATCCACCTACCCAAGGCAAAGTGCGTCCACCTTACCGCTACTCGAGTTGATCAGACCCAAGCAGGGGCAGACAGATCATTCAAAACTGTCCCAATCTAAAGAAAGTTCCCTTTAAAATTATAATACCCTGACTTCACACTTATTTTAATGAATTTGTAAGCCCTTTTTTTTTTTTTTTTGAAATTTTGAAAATCTGCATTACTGGAGCCCGATTTGATTTAATATTGAACATCACTTCTCTCATTCATGAGCTCTTTTAACTTTTAAGTGTATTAATGAACAAGTCCAGACTTCCATAATGAACAAGTCCAGACTTCCATAATGAACAAGTCCAGACTACAAGTCCAGACTTCCATAATGAACAAGTCCAGACTACAAGTCCAGACTTCCATAATGAACAAGTCCAGACTACAAGTCCAGACTTCCATAATGAACAAATCCAGACGTCAATAGATACCAATACTGGTGACAAACTGGTTCTTGTTGCTGGCCAGGAATTCTCTAGAACCATCAGCTTAGTTCTCATTTCTTTTATACAGTCGATTTGGGTTATTAGCATAGCCGATCTGTCAAGAAAATATATGCGATTAACCGGAGTATTCGAATAACCGAAACTGAACATTTTGTACATGTAGCGGTGCACGTTTCTACTTTCTTTTTACTGTTCTGTTAATACTTACATAGAAAAGCGAGTTAATTCAATGTAAGATGTTTGATTGGATTAGTATTGTGCCTATCCATTTTGTATTTACCGTTATTTGATAGAATTTACGCAATATTTATGCGTATTTGTTTTCTTTCAACCTGCGTCGCTTTGCTATTGTTTGTAGTGTGAATTACACAGCCATGATAATAACACAAAAGCTTATTTTATTTTTCATTTATTAAGTAACCTCTATGAGCTACTCAATGTCATATGCATCTCTACCGACACTAGCAAACTGAGAGCAGTAAATAATTAACAACACTATGCTTTACATTGCGTACAAACTTATTATTAAATCGTGTATGCTTATTGGTGAGCGATCGTCATGGCGTGGAAGCTTTACGGAAACGGCACAAAATGGAAAACTCTCTCGGCAAGCCAATAAGAACCTTTTGTCAATCAATTTGCCTCGGGCTTATCTCTGTGACCGCATCAATCAATTAACAGTTGCAAAATACAGGTAAATTTGACTTTCAGTATGCAATTAGCCAGATATTCGTTATGCAATTATCCGGAATGTGACAAAAACCTATGCGATTATACGGGTTTTTTTACATGCAAAAGAATACGAATGGCTTTGTGTTTCAAAACTTTATGCAATTAACCGAAATATGCAATTAACCGATATGCGATTAAACGGAATCGACTGTATTACTCTACATGAACATCAAATGTAGTTGGCAGTTTGGGGTAGTCTTCTTTATTCTTTCAATTTTGTAATCAATTAGCCGTTGTTCATAGGCTCCGTACAATACGCTGTATAGACCAATGATGTTTCATAAGCAGTATACCTATTCTGCCATGTCTTTTGTCCATTTTCATCCCTGTTAAGAAGGTGATGTTTAAATGTTTAAACATATTTATTTTACATCGATTGCGAAACAAGTTCTTGCAACTTATATTAATCACTCTCGATGGCTTCCTGGGTAGAACCAGTACTAAGCAATGTGGATTAATTATCTTGCTCAAGGATAAATAACGTGGCCGCGACGGAGGATCGAACCCACGACCTCTCGATCAGGAGTTCGGCGCTCTACCACTGGACCACGCACTCCACGATGACCTTGATGCTGACTGTTCCAATCTGTGACATGTTGTCATCCTGGTGCATACTCATGTGTTCTGTCTGAGTGCTGATAGCTGTTGAAACTTATGCGTTTGGTCATGAAGAAACTTAACCAGACTATCTATGCTGCTAAAATGTCTTGAAGTGGCCATTTTCTTTTCGTGCCACCCATGGTGTGGTTGCTATGAAAATCTCGAATAAACTGTGATGGGATTCTGCATGAAATGCCAAGTAATTCAGATCAGGATTATTAAACTTAACCTTGTAGTAAATGGTACCATTTCCTCTTGCAGATGAAAGTATGTTGTCTATGTGTTCTTCCTTGAACGGTACCCCTTTTGCAATCTATACAGCTTGGTTCATTGTTTGTGGGTCCTGGCTCTGCATTGGAATTGTGCGGCTGCGGTGGTTGAATGATTGATTTTCTTGCTGCTGTTTTTGTTGCTGCTGATGATCATTGACTGTTAGTTCTTAATGTTGATAATGTTGGTGTTGTCTTTAAAATAGTGGTGTGCTGCTGGTGGTGCTTGTTGTGCTGGCAGTTGCCGTTTTTGTTGCTGCTGATGATCACTGACTGGTAGTTCTTAAGGTTGATAATGTTGGTGTTTTCTTTAAAATAGTTTTTGTTGCTGCTGATGATCACTGACTGGTAGTTCTTAATGTTGATAATGTCTTAACAGTTTTTGTTGCTGCTGATGATCACTGACTGGTAGTTCTTAATGTCGTTAATGTCTTAACAGTTTTTGTTGCTGCTGATGATCACTGACTGGTAGTTCTTAATGTCGATAATGTCTTTAACATAGAGTTGTGCTGCTGGTGGTGCTGTTATGCTTGCAGTTGCTGTTTTTTGTTGCTCTTATTGATGATGATTATTATCAATCGATTGTTGTCAGTGTTGTGACTGATAGTCATGTGGTTGTGGTTGCTGGCTACTGGCTTTTTTATTCCAGGAACACATACATATACCCAGATTCTTCACCATAACACATGTTACCAAATTGGATTTCAGCCCTTTTTTGTTTAGTGTCCACTTTTGTAATGGAGAATTAGCTGTGGCCATTACTGTCTAGGTGACATTGTGTGAGATTTCCAGAAATGTTCACAAACACAAATTTCACAAACACAAATATATTTTGCAAGGTTTCTAGTTGTTAATTGTTACTACTCATCAAGATTGAACTAAATAATAACAAATGCATAATGTCCAAATGAATGATTGAAATAAAGATATAATGTAAAACCCTAATACAACTAAAATGCAATCAAAATTTAATTTCAATATTGATTCTGTAAGAACAGATTTTCTTAGAATTCTGCTTTATTACACATACTTCTTCCAGATTGCCTCCAGTCCCTTTATTACACATACTTCTTCCAGATTGCCTCCAGTCCCTTTCATATCACATATTTATCACATCAGTAAAATAATTAATCAAGTCACCCATTTAGCAATCACTCAAAACTTGAATCAGTTTTAAAAAATTATTTCATTTTATTATTCGTATTCTTATTCATATTATGATTTTAACTTATCTAATCAGCTGATCAGGGTTCAAATTTCAAAATGCAAGTAGATTTTTGCAGATTCCAAGTAGAAAAAATTAGCACTTGCTTAAATTTTTCAAGTAATACAAGAAACCCACTAGGTCCTGCATGTAGCTGGTTGTAAAAATGTCATTTACATGTATAGCAAGCAATCCTTCTACTAGGTCCTGCATGTAGCTGCTTGTAAAAATGTCATTTACATGTATAGCAATCCTTCTTAAATGGATCAAGGTTTTAAATTATTAATGCACGTACCTTAATTAGTTAAAATAGCAAGTAGAAAACCTTCGCACTTGCTTCTTTTAGCAAGTGGCTAAACTTATTAAAATTGATATATGCTAATCTATATTGTATTCCCTTTAAATTTGCACATTCAATATTACTTTTCTTCTTTTTACATGTTTCGCGATTATACCATTAAAGGGACATACTGCAATCTTGAAGTTTTTATTAAGCATTAAGATTAGTCTCCCGATTTATTAATCCAGTATCATTTTCACTTTATACCTGTTGGCATATATTTAAATAACATTTTAAAGTTTTCATCTTGTCTTAATTAGTTATTCTGCCATATGTTTGCATATATTATTGGTGAATATTGTCAATATGCAAAAACTATTTGCTTTAGTATACTATTCTTATAATAAATATTAATGATTGAACAAATGCAATTTATGTAGAAAAACTGGACACCATGAGTTTTACAACAAGAGGCCCAAGTGGGCCTGTAGACGCTCTACTGGTATGATGCGATTCAAAAACATAAACATGATAGAGGCCAACCCAAGAAACATGCTGGGTTATCATGGTGGCCATTTTGAATATTTGACGACAACGAAAAACACACACTTGATAGAGGCCAACAACAGGAACATGTATATGATATTTAACTAGAATGGAATAAGTGGTAATATGTTGTTCGATAAATGTTCTTAAATTTGACCTAAGTTTAGCCATGGTGGCCATCATGGATGACTGGAGGCCTTATAAAACACAAATCTGAGGGAATATTGACTAACCCAAAGATCACTGTGATTAAGTTTCATCAAAATCCTTCAAGCGGTTTCAGAGAAGATGTCATTTTTAATGTTTTACTATATAACTCTATGTAAACTTTGGGTCGCTGTGGCAGCCATTTTCATTATTCGACGATAAGGAAAAAACACAAACTTGATAGTGGCTAACCCAAGGAACATGTTTATGATATTTCACAAGAATGGAATAAGTGGTTTTGGAGGAGATGTTATTTGAAATTTCCTTAAATTTGACCTAATTTTAGCCATGGCGGCCGTCTTGGATGACTGGCAGACGCAAAACACACATTTCTGAGTGGGACTATCCTAAAGATCATTGTAATGAAGTTTCAAAGTCCTTCAAGCGGTTTCAGAAAAGATTTTATTTTTAGCCTTTTCCTACATAACTCTATAATGTAAACTTTGGATCGCCGTGGTGGCCATTTTGATTAATCGACGATAAAGAAAAACACAAACTTGATAAGAGGCCAACCCAAGGAACATGTATATGATATTTCACAAGAATGGAATAAGTGGTTTCGGAGGAGATGTTGTTTGAAATTTCCTTAAATTTGACCTAATTTTAGCCATGGCGGCCATCTTGGATGACTGGCAGACGCATAACACACAATTCTGAGTAGGACTATCCTAAAGATCATTGTAATGAAGTTTCAAAGTCCTCAGAAAATATGTTATTTTTAGCCTTTTCCTACATAACTCTATGTAAACTTTGGATCGCCATGGTGGCCATTTTGATTAATCGACGATAAAGAAAAACACAAACTTGATAAGAGGCCAACCCAAGGAACATGTATATGATATTTCACAAGAATGGAATAAGTGGTTTTGAAAATTCCTTAAATTTGACCTAGTTTTAGCCATGGCGACCATCTTGGATGACTATTAGTCGCAAAAAACACAAATCTGAGAGCGACTATCTCAAAGATCATTGTAATTTAAGTTTTATCAAAATCCTTCAAATTCCTTGGATGACCGACGGCCATGAAAAACACTAATCTGAGTGGAGCCACCCTAGTAACATTGTGATGAAGCTTTATCAAAATCCTTCAAGCGGTTTGAGAGGAGATGTTGATTTTATTAAATTGCTAACAGACAGATAGACAGACGGATGCAAAGCGATCCCATAAGCTTAAATCATGATTGTCCCTTTAACATGTCATAATGAATGGAAATTTAAATGCAATCAAGTAACAGCTTGAGATTCAAACCTTTATGAATGACACTCATTGCAAAGTTGGTCATTCCTTTCTGACAGGACTTTTTTCGGAAATAGAGGAAGTGGCCCAGGCCCTTCAATAGGGAAAAAAGCATTATTTTCGAGTTAAAGGGGAAAAAATAATGCGATTTTGAGATATAAGGGTAACAGTGTATTATGCAGAAATCAAATATTGATTTGGGTGTGCGAATATTCAAAAGAGATACATTTTAGGTAAATTGTCTTCTATAAATGTATCCCAAACATAATAATGTTGAGAAAGTTAGAGGGGGGAATAATGTTGAGCAAAAACAAATTTCTAGAGTATAGGGGCTGAATACCGGCCCGTTTATGAAGAACAAAAAAACCTGTCTGACTAAGGATATGACTTGAAATAATAACAGTTAAGGTGATTTTTTTTTAAAGCCAAGCCAGGCCAGGCCGATGAGGCTAAGCTAGTTAGGCCAAGCCATTTTCAGTGTATGCCATTGTGTTGGTATTTATAATATGTGTTTATCAAAAACATAAATTACTTTAATAGATGCAAACAGGGATCAAATGATCCTTGAGTTGGTATTTCATAATTCCTTATTTAAGTCAGAAGCTACAATAAAACAAGATGACCTGTATGTACACAGTCGATGGAATTCAAGTGAAAAACAAGCTTCCATGCTCAAAACAAGAGGGTTGGAGTCTCTCAGTTGAAATCACTTGCCCCTCACTGCTGTGGGTTCGAGCCCTCATGGAACCAGAAATCTTTATGTAAGGAAGCTATCCAGTTGGCTTGCGAAACATCAGAGGTTCTACCTAGGTGCCCGCCCGGTCACGAAAATTGCCCGAATGAGTCTTCCACCACCAATGGAAGCTGGAAATTTGCCATTTGACATTCGATTTTGGTGTGACTATAAAATTCTATTCAATTCGAAACAAAAGAATCACAATGGCCTTGAATAGCAAACTCGATGATCTTCGCAAAAACGAAAGCAGAATCAGATCAAGAAGTTGGTGGTGTGCCACTGCAAATTCACGAGCTTGCCTTAAAGTGTTCAGGCCCAGTAAGTGTTCATATATGTTTATAGGGTGGGAATCTCAATGCTTTCCAAGTTGACCTAGGGGCTATGTCCCAGGGGGTGGAGATGGACCAGAGGGCAAATGCTGGTTGGATGGTTTACTCCGTCTGTTCATGCCCAGTAAGCGTATATATGGTTATAGGGTGAGGATCTCAAAGCTTTCCTAGTTATGACCCAGGGGCTATGTCCCAATTATCCATAGGTGGTTAACTTGCCATTATTGAAATTCTGTCCTTATTCCAGCCCATCTCATTCCAAATTGTCGTAACAATTGATTATGGTACTTCTGACACACAATTTGATCCGCTTCAGAGTGACCCCACTCTTTATGTTTTTATAGGGATCCATCTATAGAAGTATAAACGATGAGATGACTATAAAGCAAGTCAAACTGATATCAACAGTTCCACCCTCAATGGTTCCGCCAAATTTGGAGAGGTTCTGGAATAAATACATACATTTCCACAATAGTAAACTATGTTAAACCATCTATATCTTGATCACAATGAATTACAGAAACACACAGGATGGAATTGTTAAGAGTGCCCAGCAACACAATGTTCCCAAGGATGGGGATGGACCCCATGGGCAATACTGGTTGGATGGTTATCTGCTGTTCATGCTCAGTGTGTAACTGTTGTTTTAGAAAAGCAAATATCTTTAGGTTTTTCCCTATACAAGTATTTAAAAACTTAAAACATGTGATCCCTGGGGTGGGTCCAAATTGCAGATTCAAGGGCAGGTAACTCCTATTGACACCATTGAATTTAAAGAATTTGTCAGAGATCTTATATATATATTATAACTACTGTGTAAGTTCAATGAAAACCTGATGTAAAATTGAGGGGCCAGAGTGCACACAAGACTTTTGCCAATTCAAGGACAGACAACACAGCTATTAGCCATTAGCAATCAAATCTAGCTGGTTCAAGAACTTGTGCAAGATCCTATGTATATGTCACTACTGCGTAATTTTAGTTAAGATCATATACAAAATAAAGGTTTTAGTGTTGACAAGGCAAAATATTACATATTTTATTAAATCAACGGCCATAATATGTTTATTATCCAATTTATTATCAAACTCGTCTGAGCGTTCATCGATATTAACATTCTGCAAAAGTTTTGTTAAGACCTGATGCAAAATGAAGGCACTAGAACGAAGACAATGTAAAATATAGTATTTTTCACTTAAATCAAGGGCCATTACTCTGGGGTTTAAAGACTGGTTAAGTTTGGTAAAGATTGAATGTAAAATGAAGGTGCTAGTGTTGACAAGGCAAAATATAGCATGTCATTAACAAGGGCCATGATGATTATTATCGGATATTGGTAGTTTTCAAATTCATCCGAGCTTTCGTTGATATTTAGACGGAAGATGGACGCCTTTGGCCAGTAGAGGTAAAGTAGAGCTTAAAACACAACCTAGAATCATTAGTTTAGATGTGTATACCTGAATGGTAGGTTTACACAATTGTATTTTATATTATTCAGGGTGGCCCGAAGAATATGAAAATAAAATTCCCCGATATTCAATCCCAAAATTTTCCCTGACCCAGCATTGTTTTTTTCTGATTATGATAAAAAATATACAGCCTCCATTCTCCCGTTATAGCTGTTCCCTTCACCACCTAATACCATATATTAGGGCTGTAAGAAATAAACTAGGTGGCGAACCAAAAACAAAATATTCTAAGTTATTGAGCGGACATCATCAAAATTGTCAATTTTCAATAATTAAAGGGCCATAACTTAGTTATTACCAGGACGATCTGGCTGGTTTCCAAATCTGACCTAGATATTATGCCCATAAATATTATGCCAAAGTTTCATAAAGATTGAACTACAAATACTCAAAGTTATTAAGAGGACATGGTTAAAATTGTCAATTTTCAATAATTATTAAAAGGGCCGTAACTCCGTTGTTACTGGGGCGATTTTTAATAAAAGGCCATAACTCCTTTGTTACCGAGGCGATTGGACTGGTTTTCAAACTTGACTGAGATATTATGTCCTTAAACGTTTTAAGGATTGGATAATATTTGAGTTAGACATCGCCACGCCATTATACGTCCCATCTCAGCCTTTTTGAAGCTTTCATAACAGGGGACGAGGATATACCATGGCGGGAGGAAGTTTCAACACGGAGAAGTCTTTTGTTACATTTTGCCAAAGGACATAGTTCGTCAGACGCTAATCTATATCCAGACCCATGGGAACCTCCAGTTTGACAATTGATACCGGAATCAAATCTTCAGACATTAATACAGAATCAACAGTCTCAGATTCAGAAGTTTAGATACTAGTTTTGCCAATATCAAGTTACCCAATTAAAATTTTGCAGGCGTACAGAAAACTCTGACATCACCGTTTCTGATCTCTCTGTTAAAGGTAGACTAAAATAAATTTTGACGTTTGGAAAGACCCTGTTAAGGCTGATAAAGCATTTTTGTTATTATGATTTGTTATTTGTTATTAAAAATGGATATGTTATTCCTTTTTTAACTACGACACCCCAGTTTATGAAAAATAACAAGTCGGCTCTGCTATATAGTGATTTAGTGACGGCAGTTTGTGAACTTTTGCAGAAAAGTGTATTTACCAAGTTCCCTTTATTCCCCAAAATGTAAACCCTTTGTCTGTAGCCATTAGTTCCGCTGGCAAAAAAAGGCCTTATTTGGGTTCTTGGTGTCCTCAATACTTATGATAACAAGAGCGCTGCCTATTATGAGTGTATGTGTTACGGTTTTGAAGTTATTGAGCGGAATGCATATTTCCATATAAGCTCACTGTGACCTTGACCTCTGATCTACTGGCAACAAAAACAATAATTTCACCTCTCACCTATGGTAATATTCCTATGAAAGTTTTATGAGCGTGGGTGTGAAGGTTTTGGAGTTATTGTGAGAAATGCATATTTCCATATTAAGGTCACTGTGACCTTGACCTTTGACCTACCGGCCCCATAATCAACAGGATTCTCCCTCTTACCTAGGACAATGCACCCATAAAGTTTTACGACTATAGGTGTCATGGTTTTGAAGTTATTGTACAGAATGCATATTTTCATATACAGTCACTGTGACCTTGAACTTTGACCTACTGACCCTAAAAACAATAAAGACTCTCCTCTCACCTAGGGCAATGTACCTATGAAGTTTCATGAGTGTTGTTGTAATGGTTTCAGAGTTAACATCCGGAATACACAATTGTTTACGGATGGACAGACAGACGGATTGATGGACAGACGGACAGACAGACAGACAAACCCCATACCATAATACGTCCAGTATTCAAAAGGGCATATAAAAAGGAAATATATAAATTTGTAGATTAAAAGGTCGCCAAAGAATACATAATGCCCGGTGGTTATATGAACAAGTTTGACATGCGGCTACCACCATATTTCTAAGCCTATTCACCATGTTTATTTAGGGTTTTCCTGGGTTTTAAACGGAAAAATATAGATACTTTGTATTTTCTGTGCTACCGTTTGGACTTTCATCGTACGTTTTCTAAATGTCTCAGTCCTCTAATTAAATACTGGAGATCTAACATGTTGAATATAGTTCTCTTCCTTGACATTAATATTTCTTACAGTAGGACACTTCGTGATGCAGAATTTGTAAGGGCTACCCTATACAATGCAGGTTTTCTTATAAGGAAAAGTCTATTTTCATCCCTACTCAGTGCTTGGAATGGCTACTGTTATGTTTGGGATTTGGGGACTGGTAAGCTATACCCGACAGTTTTTCCAGAGTGCTAGAAAATTGGCTCAGCGGGGAAAACCATATCCATGTCTCCAGTTTTGGGAAATGTGTTTGCTACAAACTAAGATATTCTACCGTTTTATGAGTGTCGTGAAAACTGGGATGTGACCATGGATCTTACAAAAACTTTACCTACTATTCAATTTTGGAAGAAAACTGTATTTTAGTTTTAACAAGAAATATCACTGTAAGTGATAAATGCCTCCAAAGTGTCCTTTGACCTCTAAGTATGACCTTGACCTTGGAGCCATGGACCTGGATTTTGTGTACATGTTATTGAAAAAGGTAGCATGAATAAAGCCCTGCATGATATGGCCCTAGATATTTTTTCTATGTGTGCTCACAATTGCATTTCATTAACAAGAGGCCCAAGAGGGCCTGTGGACGCTCTACTGGCTCAAGATAAAGTTTATATATAAGGGGCCATAAGTCTTTTAAAAATAATTCAACCAGAACATGGCAATGACAGGTGCAACTAGGCTTAGTACTGATCATTCTCGCCAAGATTCGCTGAAATCTGGCAAAGAGTTCAGAAGAGACTAATCTGGACAAAGTTTGTGTATTAAAACATTTAAAGGGTCACAACTCTGCCAAAAATCATTCAACCGAAATATGGAGATGATATGCACAACTAGGCTTGATACTGATCATTCTTGTCAAGTTTCGTCTATATCCAGCCAGGGTTCAGGAGAACTAGCCCGGAAAAAAATTGTGGTATCAAAATCCTTTAAAGGGCCATAACTCTGCCAAATATCTGTAAACCAGAACGTGACAAAGACATGCACAACTAGGCTTGGTGCTGATTATCCCTGCAAAGTTTCATTGAAATCTGGCAAGGGGTTCAGGAGAAGTAGATCAGACAAAGTTTGTGTATCAAAACCTTTAAAGGGCCCTAACTCCGCCAAAAATCATTCAACCGGAACACGGCGATGATGTGCACAACTAGATAAAGAATCGATCATCCCTAAAAAGTTTCGTTTAATCCGGCCAGGGGTTCAGGAGAACTAGTCAGAACAAAGTTTGAGTATTAAAACCTTTAAAGGGCTATAACTCTGCCAAAATCATTCAACTGGAACACGGTGACTATGTACAACTAGGCTTGGTACTGATCATCCTTGCAAAGTTTCAATGAAATCCGGCCAAATGAAGGCCCTTTCGTCTTAATGAGGCCACGATACAGCATATTTCAGAAAATCAAGGGCCATGAATTTGATGTAAATGGTCCAATCTGGATGGCTTTCGAACTCGTCAAGCTTTCATCAATATTAACAATCTGGTAAAGTTTCTTAAAGATCGGATGAAAGATGAAGGCCCTATCGTGTTAACGAGGCAAAATATATGATCTTTAACTAAATCAAGAGCCATAACTCCACTATTACTGGTCCGATCTGGCTGGTTTTCAAACTTGACCGAGCTTTCATTTATATAAACAATCTGGTAAAGTTTGGTAAAGAACGAATGAAAAATAAAGGCCCTATCGTCTTAACGAGTCAAAATATAGCATTTTTAACTAAATCAAGGGCCATAACTCCGCTGTTAATGGTCCGATCTAGCTGGTCGTCGAATTTGTCCAAGCTTTCATTTATATAAACAATCTGGTAAAGTTTGGTAAAGATTGGATGAAAGATGAAAACCCTATTGTCTTAATGAGGCAAAATATAGCATTTTTAACTAAATAAAGGGCAATAACTCCGCTGTTAATGGTCCGATCTAGCTGTTTTTCGAACTTGTCCGAGCTTTCATTGTTATTAACAATCTGTGCAAGGTTGGTAAAGATCAAATAATAAATGAAGGTGCTAGAGTGTTCACAAGGCAGCAAATGCCATTTTTCAGAAAAACAAGGGCCATAACTCCAGTGTTACTGACCCAATACAGCCGATTTTCGAACTTGTCCAAGCTATAATTGGTATTAACAATCTGTGCAAGTTTGGTAACAATCAAATAATAAATGAAGGTGCTAGAGCGTTCACAAGGCAGAAAACAGCAATTTTCAGAAAAATCAAGGGCCATAACTCCGGTGTTACAGATCCGATTTGGCTGGTTTTCAAACTTGTTCGAGCCTTCATTGATATTAACAATCTGTGCAAGTTTGGTCAAGATCAAATAATAAATAAAGGTGCTAGAGTGTTCACAAGGCTTAATATGGCATTTTTCAGCAAAACAAGGGCCATAACTCCGGTGAAATTATTCTGATCTGGCTGGTTTTCGAACTTGTCCGAGCTTTCATTGATATTAACAACTTGTTAAAGTTTGGTAAAGATTGGATGAAAAATGAAGGCCCTATGGTGGTAACTAGACAAAAGTTAACGACTGACGGCCGGACGGACGACGGACAACTTGTCATCCCATAAGCTCTGCTGGCCTTCGGCCAGTAGAGCTAAAAACAATGGAATGGTTTAGAAGGACTCAAATTTGGAGGCGGATACATATAGCCAAATCATTGATTATGATGATAATGGTGTTGATTTCCTTGTTGCTATGTTCGGGTCCCATTCCGTTGACAGATTCTGCAACGATTCAAATGCCAAGTTGTCGCATTTTAATTTGTTGTTTTGGTCTCCTATTTCGGAAGCTGTAGATGCATTTTCTGTAGATTGGGGCGATGACAACAATTGGTTAATACCACGGGTTTGTTACTAAGCTCCTATAGTTTTTAAACCATTTGATGTACTGTCGAGCAACGGGACATTAGTTCTACATTACAGGCCTTCTAGTCCATTTTTTGGTGAAAATTCAGTATTTAAACAATATATCTCTGATATATTGATTTTTATTGAGCCCAGTAGAATTTACTTACAAGGGAATAACAAGGAATCTATTTAAAGGGTCTCCAAAATTTACAAGTAAAGTTTTAGTGGCCAGACTAGTTTGAAGATTTTAATTCAAAGATTACTTCTCCTTGTTGTGATTCAGCCTTTTCAATTAGTCAAACCTGGTCGTACAACCTCCCGTTTTAAGTACTCTCCTGCTGTAAGCAACCACCGAGTTCCTCCCGACAATATTTGCTATTAATTTATACTGCAATAAGCGACCACCTGTCCAACGGCCGCATAATTTCATGACAAAATACTGTTTTTATGATCAATATGTGACCACCATCTTTTTCTTCAGATAATCAAAATCCGGAAAAAAAAATAATTATCCCTTATAATAGCCTTTGCGTCATTGTAAACCCAGATCAGCCTGTCAAATAAATGGAATGGTAATTCAAAGAAAGAACAGTCCATATGAATGTAGCGGGTTAAGGGTTAACAATCAGTAAATCACAAAGAAACGAGATCAAACAAATTCAACAATAACCTAACTAGATAATTCTAATAGTAACATTCATATTTGGAAAACGAGAAAAAATATTGGTATTTCTTTCTTGTGACAAATGTTACGTCAATTATACCACTTTACGGTAAACATTTTGTCACCGACGCGACTTGTCACGTGACTGTTTCTAAAAATTTGACCCCTCGATCATTGCCTAGGGGAAAGTTTGATCGGCAGACTGATGAATTGAATATATTTGATTAGCAGCACCGTTTTATAAGTCTTTAATGAGATTGGTAATTAAAAAGTTTGGATATGACAAACAAACTATCTATAGACGTGGAAAATGAATGTTTGTTACAGCTACATGGTCGGATTGAGACGACAGTGGGCTTTGTCGGCTTGAATTTGATTAAATTGGTTTTTACAAAGAGTTTACTTCATAACTATTATATATATAGCTTTAATATTTGTCTCATTTATGTTATTACAATTATTATCATTCTTTTCAAAAACAATGTTTACACTCATGCACAATAAATACTAAGTACATGCAAATAATTACTAAACATTTCATAAGAAGTCAATGTTAGAACCTTTAATAAGAGAGCACCTGTATTATAATTAAGCGACCATTTTTGGTCTTTTCCTTGACCAGACTCTTAAACCTGGTTTGACAATGTTAATTTTTGTGTGAATTGTGTTTGACATTCGGTTTAGTAAAATTCATCTTGGCAGATTATTTTGTACAGGTGGTTAAATGATGTTAAAATCACTTGGTTTAATTGTAATGTTGGTTGGGTAAAATGTGATAAAAGTTAATGGAAGTTTTAAATTAAAATGAGAAAAATTGTGTGGGAAGTAATGCACTTTGGTGTTTATAATTATATACACGCCAATTACAAATTTATTTTTAGTTGCTTATCTGTTAACACATTTATTTAGTTTCAAGAAACTAATCCATGCGTGTTAATTTCGAATTTATATATATGTATGTATACTTTCTGCTATAAGTATTATCTTCAATTTTTACAGATTTATTCAAAACTATAAGGTGGAATGTAGTTTATGAGCGCCAGTGAGTCGTTTTTTTCCCAAATAACCCAGTTTTCCTCAGAAATCAAGGACGTTGTACTAGGCAGTAAAGAAAAATCTACTATACATAACTATTCATTATCATTTCAGAACTCTGTTGCATGGTGCAGCAAGGTAAAATGGACATATTTACCAGCTACTCCGGATGCGTTTGCCTTGTACTTAGTTTCACTTATTCAAAGGAAACAGATGCGAAGTGTGGCAAGTCTAAGCTAAATCATTTTTTTTACTCCGAGTTGGCGCATGAGGTGTAGAGTTCTTTAAATCCACATATATTTAGAGCTGTGCAATTGTGTGTTAAGAATAGAGAATATATTTTGAGGAATCCGAAGGATAAACCATTATTCTAGAGTGAATGAATTGTTTAAAGAAAACGTAACAAAATTAGATTTGAATCCTTCTATAAATGGATTACATTCATTTTGTTCTGGCACAGCTTCGATCAGTGCTATTAGGATTAAGACCCGTAACTCTGGACAACCCGGTACGATTGCACACTTTATTATCCTCGCAACACTGTTTGAGAGTACTTTCTAGTATAATCATGTGTGACGTCATTATCTTACAAATTAACAAGAGGCCCAAGAGGGCCTGTGGACGCTCTACTGGCTAAAACAGCTCTTATAGATTTAGATAGATATAGCTAGATATAGCTCTCTTCTCCTATAGATTTAACAAAGAAAAATACAATATAGCATTTTTCAACAAATCAAGGGCCATAACTCTGTTATTACTAACAAGATCTAGCTAGTTTTCGAAATTGTCCAAGATTTCATTGATATACCGCGCTTGGCACAACTAGACATCATACTGAAGCTTCCTGCCAAATCTCGTAGAAATCCAACAAGCCGTTTAAGGAGTAGCGCGGACAAGAAATTTAAAATAAAAATGTCAAAGGGCCATAACTCCATCAAAAATCAGCGAACTGGAACAAAAGCGTGATATGCACAACTAGACATCTTACCGATGCTTCCTGCCAAGTTTCGTCGAAATTCAACAAGGCATTTAGGATGAGTAGCGCCTACAAGAAATTTTAAAGTAAGTGTCAAGTAATTAAAAAGATAATGAAAATATTTATAAAAAAAAAAAAAATTCAAATCAATCAAAAAAAAAATTTAAAAAATAAAAATAAAAAAAAAATAAAAAAAAATTAAAAAAAAAATTAAATATTAAAAAAAAAAAAAAAAAAAAAAAATTGCAATTGAAAAATAAAATAAAAAATAAATCAAATTAAAAACTAAAAAAAAAAAAAAAGCTTTTGCCTATACAAGCCTAAGTAAAACTGACCCCCAGGGTGGGGCCAAATATGACCAATAGGTCACCATTTGAACAAACTTTGTAGAAGACCATAAGCTTATAGCAAATGCAAAATATTAAACCTCTGGCTCTTGCAGTTTCAGAGAAGAAGATTTTTTAAGTTTTTCCCTATACATGTCTATGTAAAACATGTGACCCTTGAGGCGGGGTCAAATGTGACCCGAGGGTCACAATTTGAACAAACTTGGTAAAGGACCATCAGCTTATAGCAAATGCAAGATATTAAACCTTAAGCTGTTGCAGTTCCAGAGAAGAAGATTTTTTTCAGTTTTTCCCTATACAAGCATTTATGTAAAACTGTGACCCCGGGGCGGGGCAAGATGTGACACCAGGGTCACCATTTGAACAAACTTGGTAAAGGACCATAAGCTTATAATAAATGTTTAATATCAAACCTCTGGCTCTTGTAGTTTCCGAGAAGAAGATTTTTAAAAAAAAAAGATCCTATATAAGTCTATGTAAAACTGTGACCCTTGGGGCGGGGACAAATTTGACCCCAGGGTCAGCATTTGAACAAACTTAGAAGAGGACCATAAGCTGATGCTACATGTAATACATGAGAGCTCTGTGCCATGTGGTTCCAGAGAAGAAGATTTTTTTTCATTTTTGCCTATACAAGCCTATGTAAAACTGTGACCCCCGGGGTTGGGCCAAATGTGACCTCTGGGTCACCATTTGAACAAACTTGGTAGAGGACCACAAGCTTATAGCAAATGCAAAATATTAAACCTCTGGCTCTTGCAGTTTCAGAGAAGAAGATTTTTTAAGTTTTTCCCTATACATGTCTATGTAAAACATGTGACCCTTGGGGCGGGGCCAAATGTGACCCGAGGGTCACCATTTGAACAAACTTGGTAAAGGACCATAAGCTTATAGTAAATGCAAAATATCAAACCTCCGGCTGTTGTAGTTTCCGAGAAAATGTTGTTTTTTTTTAAAAATCCTATATAAGTCTATGTAAAATTGTGACCCCCGGGGTGGGGACAAATTTGACCCCAGGGTCACCATTTGAACAAACTTAGCAGAGGACCATAAGCTGATGCTACATGTAATACATGAGAGCTCTGCGCCTTGTGGTTTCAGAGAAGATTTTTTAAAGTTTTTTCCTATAATTATGTCTATATGAAAAACATGCAAAACCTCAATATACAAATTTTGGACCCTCGGGGCATGGGTATTTTTGACCCCGGGGACTTTATTTGAACAAACTTGATAGTCTAGGCGTTGGCGATCATTTTAAAAGAAAAACTGTTGAAATCTGTCCAGCGGTTCTGGAGAAGAAGATTTTTTAAGGTTTCAACCATATATGGTAATGGCAGCCATCTTGGATGTAGCGCTGACCTAATTTTAACAAATCTAAAAAGCATTCATCTAAGGATCATCCATGTGAAGTTTGGTCAAAATTAGCCAAGCGGTTTCTGAGGAGAAGTCGTTTGAAGAAAAGTTAACGGACGGACGACGGACGACGGACGGACGACGGAAGACGGACAACACACCATCCCATAAGCTCTGCTGGCCCTTGGCCAGTAGAGCTAACAAGAGGCCAAAGAGGGCCTGTATCACTCTACTGGCTACCACCAGGTTGGGAACGTAGAGGATCCAAAAGCTGATAATAAATAAAAAACATTATAACTTTTATCTCTTGTAGTTTTGGAGAAGAAGAATTTTGAAGTTCTTCCCTATAACTCTATGTAAAACTGATCCAGCAAGGAAAAACAAAAACTAGAAAAATAAAATAAAATTAAAACAAATAAAAAAATAAAAATCATTAAAATAAAAAAATAAAAATTTAAAAATTAAACCAATAAACCCCGGTTTCCTATGGAAAAAAAATCCCTCCAGTGAGATTTGAACCCACGACCCTTTGTGTTGAGTGTGCATTACCAAATATTGAAAAAGGGCCATAACTATGGTGTAACTTGTTCGATCTGCCTGGTTCTCAAACTCTTCAGAGCTTTCATTGATATCAACAATCTGGCTAAGTTTGGGAAAGATCAAATACAAAATGAAGGTGCTATAGAGTGTTCACAAGGCTGAAAATGGCATATTTCAGAAAAAACAAGGGCCATAACTCTGGTGTTACCAACCCAATTTAGCCCATTTTCGAACTTGAAATTAACAATCTGTACAAGTTTGGTAAAGATCAAACAATAAATAAATAAAGGTGCTAGAGCATTCACAAGGCAGAATATGGCATTTTTCAACAAATCAAGAGCCATAACTCTGGTGTTACTGATACGATTGTACCGTTATACCTAAAACCAAAAGTTGAAATGTTTCTTATACATATAGCTTCTTAGAAATTTAAGCCTTATTAATCAATGAAGTGTTCTATTCCAGATTAAGATGTAATGCAAATGTTGATATAGTATTTATCATGGTTGTGTTTACACAGAAGAAAGGCTATGTAAAAATCCGTCAAACATATCTTGATGGAATGTGTAGACTTTGATCCTATGCAGCAAGGGCACTAAACAGTTAATACTATGAAAGAGTTATTTGATACTATAGATTTTAGTCTTGTTTTAGATTTCCTGAAAGAAATCAGACTTTATAAATCATTATAATATATTGTTATATACATATATATTTATTTGTTTACACACACGTTGACTGGCATTTGTTGATTTACATATATATAGTTTATATTACTACCATATCATCCCTTATTTGTAAATAGTTTTATCTTTATACATTTACATTAATTTTTAACTACTTCATTTCATATCTTTCATCATTTTTTGTGCACAATATGACCTATTTATGTCGACATGCCATAAAACACCATTCATTCACTCATTCTATGTAAAAATACATGGGTGTTAGCCTTATACTATATGCCCGGTTTTGTGCTTATGAAAATTATGCAGTGTCATAGCCTTTAATGCTATGTGCCGGTATTGTACTTATGAAAATTATGCACAAGGTGCATCATCATATAGCCTTATACTATGTGTCTGGTATTGTGCTGATGAAAATAATTCACAGAGTGATAGCCTTATACTATGTGCCAGGTATTGTGCTCATGAAAATTATGCACAGGGTGACAGTCTTATGCTATGTGCATGGTATTGTGCTTATGAAAATTATGTAGTGTGGTAGCCTTTAATGCTTTGTGCCCAGTATTGTGCTTATGAAAATTATGCACAGGGTGACAGCCTTATGCTTTGTGCCTGGTATTGTGCTTATGAAAATTATGCACAGGGTGATAGCCTTATGCTATGTGCCTGGTATTGTGCTTATGAAAATTATGCAGTGTGATAGCCTTTAATGCTATGTGCCTGGTATTGTGCTTATGAAAATTATGTACAGGGTGGTAGCCTTTAATGATATGTGCCTGGTATTGTGCTTATGAAAATTATGCGCCGAGTGATAGCCTTATGCTACATGACTGGTATTGTGCTTATGAAAATTATGCACAGGATAATAGCCTTATATTATGTGCCCGGTATTGTGCTTTTTAAAAGCCTGCACAGTGAGATGTGCCTTGTATTGTGCCTTGTACCAAGTTCTCAGATTGTAGATTGTGTATAAGTCCAGACTCTATTGTACGTGCATATAACCTTCTGGGAATCTAGTCGGTTCTTATTTGTGGGGGGTTGGGGGTGTGGGGTGGGGGGTAAACCTACACACACTGCAGATTATTATCAGATCATTATGTTGATTTCCTGATTGAAGAGTCTGTATGACGTTGCAGCTGATCTCTGGCAGTTGATCTGTTTGCCAGGGTGAGTATATAAAATACTGCTAATTTGGAATATTAAGGTAGCTGCATTTCTTACTTCCAATTTTATCTCTGTTTTTAAATTCCTCATTTATAGCATCAGTATTTAGTTATAAAACTCTTTTTTTTAAATTTGAAGGTCTTTATGGTTATATTACATGGTTGTTTTTTTAATTAAAAGTTGTGTATATTTTTTCAGTAAAAATTAAAAGATATGATTTGATATTTATATAAAGATTTTCCAGTTGCAGAGTTTGTCACATTCTTTATTGTTAGTTATAAGGATATACAAGTTTGGCTATCTTTGGAGAGTTTGTGGCTCGGTGTTCGACTGTGGTCAGGACTCGCGGAGCAGACATTAAGGTACAAAGCAGACGGTTTGTGGCTTCTTGAAAAGAGTTACGGTAAATATGTAACCTGTATCCATATTTTTATTTCTATTTATATGTGATGTAGTGTCGTTTAGCATTTCAAACAGTTGTAACTCTCTCTCTGATGGCTCAATAATAACTACCAAAGTAAAAGCCTTTACCTATTTATATTGTTGTTATAACTATATTATTATGTCCAACATTCATACTGGTCTTCTAGTGGTGGAGCTTTGTGTCGTGAAATTGGAGATTAGAGAATAAATAATTTACTCTCGATTTGAGGGAGTAAATGAAATTATTTTACTTTCAACAATTTCAATAAAGTGTCATTTACAGTACGTTAATGTTGCTTTCTTTGTTCAATAAAATGTTATCAGTACCTTAACGCTTATATTTATTCATTCGAATTTTGTTTTCGCTGTATATATGTGCATGTTAAAAGGTTTATCATCACACGAGAATTTTTGGCAGTTTGATATACATCAATAATAGCCCACCCTTCCACCCATTTGAAAGATGACATTAACATTTTTTGTAGTGTTTTTGTTGTATTTAACTGCGGTGTTCCAACATGACTAGCTATGAATTTTGTCAATTAATTACATTTTTTATTCTCAGATGGTTACTATTGAACAATGATACAACATCTTTTACTGTTTGATATACATAAATATTCTATTTATAATTCTTGATTAGATTCATTACAGTTCCATTTCATTGATGCGTCCTCATACAGTCAAGAATAATAGCGTTTTCACCAGTCGACAACATCCAAGAGCGGAGTTTTTACTGAAATACTTGATTCGATAATAACTACCACATTAAGACTTATTCCTGTTTATAGTGTTGTTATAATAGCGTTTTCACCAGTAGACATCATCCAAGAGCAGACTTCTCTTCTTGTATTCTTACTGAAATACTTGATTCGATAATAACTACCACATTAAAAGCTTTATTCCTATTTATATTGTTGTTACAGTCGATTTCGGTTATTAGCATAGCCGATTTGTCAAGAAAATATATGCGATTAACCGGAGTATTCGAATAACCTAAACAGAACATTTTGTACATGTAGCTGTGCACGTTTCTTCTTTTGTTTTACTTTTCTGTTAATACTTACATAGAAACTCCATAAAAGCGAGTTAATTCTATGTAAGATGTTTGATAGGATTATTATTGTGCATATCCATTTTGTATTTACCGTTATTTGATAGACTGACACGCAATATCTATGCGTATTTGTTTTCTTTCAACCTGCGTCGCTTTGCTATTGTTTGTAGTGTGAATTACACAGCCATGATAATAACACAAAAGCTTATTTTATTTTTCATTTATTAAGTAACCTCTATGAGCTACTCAATGTCATATGCATCTCTACCGACACTAGCAAACTGAGAGCAGTAAATAATTAACAACACTATGCTTTACATTGCGTACAAACTTATTGTTAAATCGTGTATGCTTATTGGTGAGCGATCGTCATGGCGTGGAAGCTTTACGGAAACCGCATAAAATGGCAAACTCTTTCGGCAAGCCAATGAGCACCTTTTGTCAATCAATTTGCCTCCGGCTTATCTCTGTGACCGCGTCAATCAATTAACAGTTGCAAAATACAGGTAAAATTGACTTTCAGTATGCAATTAGACAGATATTCGTTATGCAATTATCCGGAATGTGACAAAAACCTATGAGTTTATACGGGTTTTTTACATGCAAAAGAATACGAATGGTTTTGTGTTTCAAAACTTTATGCAATTAACCAAAATATGCAATTAACCGATATGCGATTAAACGGAATCGACTGTATAGCTATATTATTATTATGTCCAATATTCATATTGGTCTTCCAGTGGTGGTGCTTTGTAGTGGAATAGGAGATTAAAGAATAATTAATTTATTCTTGATTTGAGGGAGTCAGTATGTGTGCTTGTAATGCGGGTAACAAACTAACTTGAATCATGTCGGGCCAGGTTGTCAACATTCTCACTTTACTATGTATATAGAAGGGGCATGGAGACTCATTTATGCTATTATAACCTATGAGGAAAAATCATGTATTAATAAGTGACAAATGCCCCCGAACTGGTTTTGACCTTTGACCTATAAGTGTGACCTTGACCTTGGAGCCAAGGACCTGGATTTGGCATGCAACATAGTCTTGTTGTGGTGAGAATTAGTGCCAAGTTATTTGAAAATCCGTCCATGAATGTCCGAGTTAATAACTGGACACGAACGCACTTCTTTTTTACCCTTGACCTCTAGGTGTGACCTTGACCTTGGAGCCTGGATTTTGTGTGTGACAAATTGTCTTGATGTGGTGAGCCAAATTATTTGAAAATCCGTTTCATGAATGTCAGAGTTATTGACCGGACACGATGGTACGAACGGACGGACGGACGGACTGACGGACGGACGTTGCGACGTTGCGACTACTATATGTCACACTTTATGTTGGATGGAGTGAATCTACCAGTTTAATTAAACAAGAGGCCCAAGTGGGCCTGTAGACGCTCTACTGGTATGATGTGATTCAAAAACATAAACATGATAGAGGCCAACCCAAGAAACACGTTTCCTATATATAACTATGTATCGTTATCGTGGTGGCCATTTTGATCATTCGACAATAATGAAAAAACACAAACTTGATAGAGGAACATGTTTATGATATTTCACAAGAATGGAATAAGTGGTTTCGGAGATGTCGTTTGAAATTTCCTTAAATTTAACCAGTTTTAGACATGGCGGCCATCTTGGATGACTGGCGGCTGCGCAAAAACACAAATCTGAGAAGGACTAACCTAAATATCATGGTGATTAAATTTCATCTATATCCTTCAAGAGGTTTCAGAGAAGATCTTATATAACTATGTAAACTTTGGGTCGCCGTGGTGGCCATTTTGATTATTCGACGATAAAAAACCCCACAAACTTGATAGAGGCAAACCCAAGGAACATGTTTATGGTATTTCACAATAATGGAATAAGTGGTTTCAGAGATGTTGTTTGAAAATTCCTTAAATTTGATCTAGTTTTAGCCATGGAGGCCATCTTGGATGACTGGCGGCCATGAAAATAACAAATCTGAGAGGGGCCTTCCCAAGTAGAGGCCAACCCAAGGAACATGTATGATATTTAATAAGAATGGAATAAGGGGTTTTGAAGATGTCGTTTGACCTAGTTTTAGCCATGGGGGCCATCTTGGATGACTGGCAGCCATGAAAATCACAAATCTGAGAGGGGCCCTCCCAAGTAACATTGTGATGAAGTTCCATCAAAACGATGTTGATTTTATAAAGACAGAAAGACGGACGGCGGACGACGGATGAAAAGTGATCCCATAAGCTTGCCTGGCCTTTGGCCAGTAGAGCTAAAAACATGACAGAACTATTCCATTTAGGTTATATTCCACGAAATCAGCAAGATGTATTTGCCTGGTGCATTCGAAAGTAGTTCTGTATGTTATGAATATTTAAAAATGCAGCTCATGTTTTTGACATAAATTTTAGAAGTGAAAGTAGACTGGGTACGAAATTGAAAGGAGAAAAATAGTGTTGACCTTTGACCCGGTGTTAACAGCTAAAGAAGACTTTCTTAAAGATATTAACCACTCCCCACCCCACACCCCACCCACCCCTGGTTGAACACGCAAATGTGCTTCACGGAACTCATTTTAAGGCCCAAAACTTCTGGGAAACGTTTTTTTTCTCCTTTTCCCATCTTCAATATTACACTGTGCATGTAAAAAATGTTTCCATTGTGTTAATTGCTTTGAGTGTAAAGTTTAAAATGCGGCAAAGTACGGCTCAAGATCTTTTCAGGGTCTTCAGAAATTCAAGCAGTTTTCTTCAAAATTCAAGCACTTTTCCAGGACATTTTTTTTTTTCAAATTCAAGCACTTTTCAAGGACTGGCATCAAATTCAGGGTTTTCTGCGTCCCGGACTCGAAAAAAAAGCACGGGACCCGTAATTAACGAGTAGCAGATGTCGATTTTATAAAATTGCTAACAGACAGACGACGGACGAAAAGTGATCGCATAAGCCCTGTTTTTTTGATAAAAGATCGCTTATTCCCTAAATGGCCGTGTTATGTTACTGAAATTAAACCCGGATCAGTACCTCCTGGCCTTTGGCCAGTAGAGCTAAAAACGGGACAGGCGGGGAATCTAGCAATTAATCTATTATGGCCTTATGCAATATTTAAAAATGGACCCCAAAAATCTGAAGCAGGACCCCCAAAAATTTCAAATGAGTCCCTGGGACCCTCATACTGAAAAACATAATGGAAACCCTGAAAATTCAAGGACTTTTCAAGGTCAGTGCAAACCATGAGTAAGTTTCCCAGAATTTTTACCAGGTCCGAGATTTTAACAGGTTGTCAACATTCTCATTTTGCTATGGAAGGGGGAAGGGGAATGGAGATTCATTTACGCTATTACAAACTTATCGAGCATAAAATGCGTAACTAAAACTAATTTGAGAATAATGTCGATTTGTTTGCGTTTTTTATTGTACAGTCAAACCTGGTCATCCGACCACCTGGTTTAAGCTCCTGCTTTGAACCCCCGCACCGCACCCCCCCCCCCCCCCCCCACCACCCCCACGGACGAGTTTTGCTATTAACTGATACTGTATTAAGCGCCAACTGTCTAATGCGACCAACGACCGCATATTTTCATACGAAAAGACCGATTTTATGATCAATTAGCGACCGCCATTATCACAGAAACGAGATCAAACATAAATTCAACAATAACCTAATTAGCCTTTGTAATCATCTCCCTGTAGGAGATATCAAATATAAGTACCAATTAATACACTCAAGTGATATGAAAACGCAACACGGGAATTTCCGCTATATATTGTATATACTGCACACTTAATTGCACATAATATTCCAAAGAAATCCCAAGATGTTTTTTAAAAAGAAAGTTGCAGTTAACTAGAGAAAGGACACAACCGTGATGTTGTAGACTTTTAATAACACTACACTTTGTAACAAGAACTTCATAAATGTTGAAGTAGCTCTTTGAAAAATTGAGCTAGTTCAGTACTGTATTTAACATAAATAGTTTGCAAAATGTTGCATCCTAAGTTTGCTCACATGATTGAGCCAAACGCGTACTCTGTGAATAATGAAACATTGAAGGAATACTATTTGCTGTATTATTTGTTGTTTCAGTATTTTTTCCAAAGGGAAAGGTCTTACGTAGCCATGTACCATTCGATTAAAAGCAGCATATTGTACATACAATATATAGCGGAAATTCCCGTGTTGCGTTTTCACATCACTTGAGTGTAAGTTGCAATACCAATTATCACCTTCGAATGATTGATGTGGTAAACATCGATGATTGAGAGCGTTATATTGAAAGGTTGAATTGCTCATTAATAGTCATAAGTTTATTTTTATATGGAGATGGGATTGGTCAATACTGTCAAGTGCCTTCATTAATATTGATGAAGTTATATTTATACGACGTAGTGATTGGATAACATAATAATATGTAAATATCAGGTGATGGCAACGGTAATATATTTACTCGCTATTTTTAACAGCTGATTACAATAAATAAAGTTATTGAAATCATGTTAAAGCGTAAAGTGTTAACGTTAGACGAGAGGATTAATGTGATTGAACTTAGTAAATTTAAAAGTGCACGTAAAATAGCAGACGATTTAAATGTCGGTAAAACACAAATTCGGAACATAATAAAACAAAAATCGGAGGTTTTAGAGAATTTTGAGAAGAATGTGTCTGGTGACAGAAAACGTGTCAGTTACGCAACGGGGTACGAGGACATAAATGATCTATGTTGGACTTGGTTCCAAGATGCTACATCAAGACGCATGCCAGTGTCTGGGCCTTTGATTCAGCTGCAGGCACTGAAATTCGCGAAAGATCTTAACATTGAGACGTTTAAGG
This sequence comes from Cyrtodaria siliqua, assembly GCA_037043455.1. Lineage (NCBI taxonomy): Eukaryota > Metazoa > Mollusca > Bivalvia > Adapedonta > Hiatellidae > Cyrtodaria > Cyrtodaria siliqua. The sequence continues at coordinate 86,043 of JAWPHD010006200.1, read as the reverse complement.
CCTCAAATGGATGGTTAGATGCTTTCCTTAAGAGGCGTAATGTAGTGCTCGGATCTATGATTGAGGAACGCGGAGACGTGAGTCAAGTAACCGTAACCGTGGAAGAATGGATATCTAAGCTTCCTACACTATGTGAAGGATACAATCCCAGTGACATATTCAACATGGATGAAACCGGTCTTTTCTTCCGGGATACTACAAAAAAACAACTTCCATGTGAAAGGTGAAGACTGTGCTGGTGGGAAGCGATCTAAGAAGCACATCACTGTCTCTCTTTGCGTGAGTATGACGGCAAAACCGCGGTGCTTCAGCAAAGTCAAACCTGGAAGTCTACCAGTGATTTATCGTAACAACAAGAAAACGTGGATGATTTCATTTCTTATGACAGAGTGGTTACAAAAGGTAGACCGACAAATGGGAAGACAGAAGCGTCGTATTCTTTTGTTCCTGGATAATGCCTCTAGTCATCCCACTGTGGAACTCAGTAATGTGAAACTTGTGTTCCTCCCGCTGAACACAACCTCTTTGTTACAACCCATGGACCAGGGTATCATTCAAACAATGAAATTAAAATACCGCAAACGTCAGCTTCAGCATGTGTTAACAGTAACGGACCGAAGTGATAAGTTCTTAAGAGCATCTCTGTTCCTGATGCCATCTATTGGATAAATCAATCATGGAAGAAGGTTCAGGCTGTTTTTTGAAGGCTGGATTTAGGGATACTGTCATTGTGCCACGTGCAATTGTGGAGGACAGTGAATGTGAGGATGATGATGAGGATGATGAAGTGCCCTTGGCGGTTCTAAGATCGTCCATGAATCTGTTTGGGTGTGAATTCGTAAATCGAGCGCCATAACTAAAAAATCTGGTACAGTTTGGTAAAGATCACGACGAAATATGAAGGCCCTATCGTATTAACGAGGCAAAATATAGCATTTTTAACAAAATCAAGGGCCATAACTCTGCTGTTATTAGTCCAATCTGGCTGGTTTTCGAAATTTTACGAGCTTTCATTGATATTAACAATCTAGTTAAGTTTGGAAAAGATCGGATGAAAAATGAAGGCCCTATCATCTTAACAGGGCAAAATTGACATGTCGCCAGTACTTAGATATCTCCGCCCTATTGTTGATGTCGGAGTAAATTGATAATAGTTTATATAACATAGTTGCACGTGCTTTATACACGTGCTGTTGTTTGTCGAAGGTATCGTTCTAGTTTGATTGGTTGAAATGGATAAATGATTGACAACTGGCGACATGTTAATTAGCATTTTTAACGAATTCAAGGGCCATAACTCCGCTGTTACTGGTCTGATCTGGCTAGGTTTTGAACTTGTCCGAGTTTTCATTGACATGAACAATCTGGTAAAGTTTGGTACAGATCGGATGAACAATGAAGGCCCTATCGTATTAACAAGGCAACATATAGCATTTGTAAGTAATTCAAGAGCCACAACTCCGCTGTTACTGGTCCAATCTGTCTGGTTTTCAAACTTGTCTGACTTATTATTGATATTAACAATCTGGTAAAGTTTGGTAAAGATCGGATGAACAATGAAGGCCCTATCCTATTAACAAAGCAAAATATAGCATTTTTAACTAATTCAAGGGCCACAACTCCGCTGTTTCTGGTCCAATCTCGATGGTTTTCGAACTTGTCTGACTTTTCATTGATATTAACAACCTGGTAAAGTTTGGTAAAGATTGGATGAACAATGAAGGCCCTATCATATTAACAAGGCAAAATATAGCATTTTTAACTAATTCAAGGGCCATAACTCTGCTGTTACTGGTCCTATCTGGCTGGTTTTCGAACTTGTCTGACTTTTCATTGATATTAACAGCCTGGTAAAGTTTGGTATAGATCGGATGAAAAATGAAGGCCCAATCGTCTAAACGAGGTAAAAGTTGACGACGGACGGACGGATGACGGACGAAGAGTAATCCCAATATTTCACCTGTGAGCCTTCGGCATTCAATAACATTCAACAAGTGTTTACATGTCAGTCTTGTTTACACAAAATAAGATGAATATTTATAATGCTTTCCATCAAAGTCATTGAAAATGTTTTATGTTACATGATAAAAGTATAAACGGTCACATCTCTACCACTGTGTTTTCAAAATTAATCATATTTCACATGTACAGTCTAACCTGCTCTAACGACCACTTTAACTAAGCGACTCACCACCTTATGCAACTGACATCCATTGACATACATCCACCTGAGCAAATGTCAACATATTTTTAACTTGCTTAGGTGACCACCTGTCCAACGTGACCAATGACCACACTATATAATTTGTATCTCTTGAATACAATTCACCTTAATTCAGCGATCGCTACTTTTACAGGAGTTGTTTTTGCAGCGGGTTTGATATTTTGTCAACTTCCATCACAGTAAATATGTCATCAGCAAACTCACACGCCTGTGTAGTGGACAGATCTACTGCAAACAGTTTATCGACAGCTGGTGTTGTCAAGCTGTGATTTTTTAACTCGGTGTAAGACTGGATGTTATTAATAAACTTAACAGCCCAAGTTGGCCTTTGGACGCTCTACTGGCTAACATGGTTCTTATAACAGGTGACAGGGGAGGGGGATATGATATGATCATGATACATTGTTTGGTTGGTTCAGACTGAATGAAAATTGAAGTAGCTAGTGTTGTAAATACAGACCAGTAAGGATACTGGTCTTAATATAAGCTGGTGTCAAAACAAGTCTGTATTTACCAAAAACAAAACTTAAAACCAAGGGATATTAAACTGTGAAAATAAAAGTGAAAAAAGTTTATTTCTCTTTTGTAATAATATTTCACAATTTTCACAATTTCTAGAAAAATGCCGCTATTTTTCACAATGGCATGGGCACAGGCTGCATTCATAAAACACATAAAAAACACTGAATTTGGTCAGTGGTTCATAAGAAGTTGTTAAAATAGTGTTCTGTTTATAGTAATGGTGGGTATATTTGTTTTAGGGAATGGGACAATTTGTATAAATCTGAGAATGGGCTTTTGGGAGAATGCTTTTGGTGGTTTCAAAAGAACTGGGTTGTTGGTTCATGGGAAGAAGTCATTTCAAGATTTTTCTATTTTTAGTAATGGCAGCCATATTTGTTGCAGGATGATTTGTATAATTCTGGAAGAGGACAAGTGTGCTTCCCGTGAAGTTATCAAATTCTTTCCAGCAGTTCATGAGAAGCAGTTGTTTCAAGATATTTCCATTTTTAGCAACGCAGGCAAAATTTGTTGATGGATTGCTACGATTTGTATAAATCTAAAAGAAGACCATGCAAGGATGCTTCCTGTTAAGTTTCATCAAATTCTACCCAATAGTTCATGAGAAAAATTTGTTTAAAAGATATTTCTATTTTTAGTAATGGTGGTCATATTTGTCGACAGATTGGGACGATTTGAATGAATGTGACAGAGGACCAGGTAATTAAGGATGGTTCTTGTGAAGTTTTGCCTCCAGTCAGTACAGCTAAATATGAAGGGACTGTGCCCACAAGGCAAAATTACGCATTTTTGCCTATTCAAGGGCAGATAACTCAACAATTAGCAACTAGAATTATCACTGAAAGTGATTATTACCCCCACAATACTGCCTTGTCACATAAACATGGCAACCACAAGAAAACAATGGTAGGGCCACACGTTATTACAACATCCGAAATCTGGCCCTCCCGCTACAAAATATTCATAAAATTTAGACAATGGCAAACAAATTATTTAAACTACAAAATATGAAATAAACAGGAGAAAAATAACAATGAGAGAGAGAGAGAGAGGGGACGAGGAGAGGAGAGTTTTCAATATTGTTACTGATCAGGGCAGAAGACTAACAAAAACTTCCGTGTTACACCTTTCAAGTCAAAGATGTATAAGTGTAATAAAAAGAGACATGGTCATGAAGAGAATGCATTATAAATTGTTTAAATTTAAAACAAACCCAAATAAGCAGGTTCCTCAGAGTTGACTGTAGCATTTTTTTGGCAAATTCTTACTCCATCAAAAATTGGTGGTTTGTAACCAAAGTCGAACTTGACATGTATTTTATGGTCTTAAAATTGTGTACCAAATATTATTTAAATCCGTCGACCCTTTCATGAGTTATCGTCCGGCCACCGTTTTATGGGCAAATTCTAATTTGAAAAGGGGCCATAACTCAGTTAAAAATTGGTGGTTTGCAACCAAAGTCAATCTTGACCTGAATTTTATGGTCTTAAACCCGTGTACCAAAAATTATTTAAATCCGTCGACCCTTTCATAAGTTATCTTCCGGAAACCGTTTTTTGGGCAAATTCTAAGAGGAAAAGGGGCCATAACTCTGTCAAAAATTGGTGGTTTGTAACCAAAGTCAAACTTGACCTGTATTTTATGGTCTTAAACCAGTGTACCAAAAATTATTTAAATCCGTCGACCCTTTCATGAGTTATCGTCCGGAAACCATTTTTGGGGCAAATTCTAAGTTGAAAAGGGGCCATAACTCCGTCAAAAATTGGTGATTTGTAACCAGTCGAATTTGACCTGTATTTAATGGTCTTATACCAGTGTACTAAAAATTATTTAAATCCGTCGACCCTTTCATGAGTTATCGTCCGGAAACCAACAGACCGACCGACCAACAAGTTCACTCCTAAATACCCACCAAACTTCATTTGTGGGGGTATAATTAAATCTAGCTAGTCCAAGAACACTTTTGAGATCTTATGGATATATATAACTTCCGTGTAAGTTTGGTTTAGACTTATTTATTTTACGTCAATTGTAATGAAAGCTCTGTGAACTTATTCGAATCACTCTCGATGTCTTCCTGAGTAGAACCAGCACTAAGCAATGCAGATAAAGCATCTTGCTCAGGGACACAACACAAATGGTCATGGTGGGATTGAACTTGCGACTTTTCGAACATGGGTCCAATGCTCTACCACTAGACCACATCTCTCCACGCTCCCACGCCAGAGATCTTAAACTACTGTGTAAGGTAGATAAACTGGGTAGGATCAGATAAAAAAATGTAGGGGCTAGAGACTGCCCACAAGTCAAAATTATCATTTTTTTACAAATTTAAGGGCAGATAACTCAACTATTAGTAATCAAATCTGTCTGGTTCAAAAACTTGTCCGAATGTAAGTTTGTTTGAGATCAGAAGAAAACTAGAGAAGCTAGAGTGCCCACAATAGAGAGGCTAGAGTGCCCACAATAGACAGGCTAAAGTGCCCACAATAGAGAGGCTCGAGTGCCCAAAAGACAAAATTAAGCATTTTTGCCAATTCAAGGGTAAACAAAGGCTATAAGAAATGGATCTGGCTGGTTCATCAAGGCTCAATTAAGCATTTTTGCCAATTCAAGGGCAGATAACTCAGCTACTAGCCATCAAATATGTCTAGATCAAGAACTTGTACTAGATATTATGAATATATAACTACTGTGTAAGTTTAGTTAAGAATGGATGAAAACTGGAGAGGCAAACCACAAGACAAAATTACACATTTTTGCCAATTCAAGGGCCAGTAACTCAACAATAAGCAATCGAATCTGGCTGGTTCAAGAACTCGTCCGATATCTTATGAATAATTATCTACTATGTAAGTTTGGTTAATATCAGACGAAATGGACCGGCTAGAATGCCCACATGGCAAAATTATGTATTTTTTGTCAATTAAAGCGATGATAACTAAGTTTGGTGAAGATAGCATGAAAAATGGAGGAGCTAGTGCCCACAAGGCAAAATTAGGCATTTTTGCCAATTCAAGGGCAGATATACTTGACTATTTGCGATTGAATATGTTAGGTTCAAGAACTCGTCCGAGATATTTTGGATACCGGTATATTACAACTGTGTATGTTTGGTAAATATTGGATGCAAAAATGAAGGTGTAGAGTGTCCAAACCAAAAAGTTTACGGATGGAGGTCAACGGACGGACTATCAAATGATACAATGAGTGTCTTTTTAGTCTGGAAAGGTTTCAGTCTTTTTTCTTTCTTTTTTTTGCACTGTGCGACAGTAACTTGAGAGGTCAGTGCAAAACTATTGTAACTACATATGAATAAAGGAGATACAAATCTTGCACTTAACCGTTGGACTTTTTTCAAGCTGGAAACACTCGGAGGCTTTATTTTTCTGACTCGTGCTGTTTTCTATGCAACTGATTTTCAAATGACCATAAGGTTTAAATAATGTTATTTTAAGTGGTTATCACTTAATCAACAAGTGTCCTATGGGAGCCTTGCGCTACAGGCTAGCATGACCTCATAACAATAGATTTGTTAGGTATGTATAATGGGAATCTTTGATGCAAAACAACCAAGTTACTTGAAGTTCATGATTCTAATTAATGATAATATTTTTTTCCCAAAACAATGATCTTAATTCTAGTAACAAAAACCTGCATGAACATTTGAGACTGTTTTTTTAACAGGTTTATAGAATGAGCTGCACATTACAGCACAGATTAGTCAGACAGCATGTGAATCAGGGCTAGGGGAATTTCAAAATGCCAATCGGTATGAGATTCCTGATCTTGTAGATTTTACCGCTTCCACTCCCATGCCACGCCACCTACACCGAGACCTCCCTCAAGCACACCCCCTCACCCACTTCCTTGTCAATAAATTAAAGGAAGATGGTATAAATGCTCATATTTTTTATTTATAATAATGATTTCACTCAACTTCGCTTATCTCCTTATTGAAGAGTTTATTGAAGAGCCACTGGAATAGAATAGCCGGATAAGAACATTTATTTGAACATCCCGCATTTTAATGATTTTGATAAAACTGGTTTAAACTATTCATCTAAGACAGAAATTTAACATTTCTTTAGATCGCTTTTTTTGAAATCATGTATTTAGTTGCAGTTAAGTGTTAACCTTGAACTTGACCTCATTTACCACAAATATAAATCCCAAGATACCTTTCCATATAAGCTACCTACACAGCAAGTTTCATTAGTGCCCGCCATGAGGCGGGCACTCTTATTTGTAGAGCGTATGTTATATGCCTATGGGCGAAGGAGGCTAATTTATTGCCCAAACAGTATTTTAGCTTAAACTATATTTTTATAACTTTACTGGCTCAATTGGTTAATTTCGTTTAACAAATGCTTTTATATTTTTTTATTAACTTAAACTATAAAAGTTTAGCAAGTTTATGACCGTTGCCCTTTTTGTTTTAATTTAAAATATTCAAATTAAAATGACTAGTCAGTAGGTTGGTAGACCACACTAAATTTTATTGATTAGGTAATTTTATAAACGTAGCGAAAATGCAACATCGTATTATTATTTACATTTTCGTGTAAATATTGTCGTATTCAATATAATTATAAACTGCCATGTATTAATTTGATACAAAGATAGCAAAAACATTAATTATTCAATATTTGAAAGTGTATTAAATTCATACAATATTTAGTATAAACAAACCTTCATCGGTAATTACGGACCATGGTCTGTCCGAACCAAAGTTTTGTTTTACAGTTTTGCTAATTTATAATAAATAGCGGAACATTTAATTTTATTTGTCATTTCGGATTATAAGAAATATTTATTATATATTTGAAAAACTTGATTAGAGTCTGATTAATCTTTTTTTTTTCATTATAAAATAGCAATACATTTCGCACTTTTTTATGGAACGAAAGCGAGGCTGGAAGAACCAAATAGAGGCTGGAAGTATCAAATTACAAGCGTGTCGGCCATCTATTTCTGCGCAGTACAAAACAACAGCTAAAATGGTAAGAGGTCTTCTAGGAAATTTCCATCAAGGATGTGATATATTTCAGCCGTATAATGGAATGCAATGCACTGCTATTGCGTTAGTTTCTTTAATGACCATATTAAATGGTGGTTTATACAATGTTTCGATTGAATCTCGACCAAATGCGTTGTCGATTGACCAAGTTTTGCATGAGGGCACGGAACTGTATACAAATATTGTTGAACAAACTAACCATGTCGGTTATCTTGGACACAACCATTTACCAACTTATATGACTTTGAGAAATCGTGATTTTCAAGTTAATTATATGCTGGATACATTTTATGGTCCAATTGATGCTGCAGTAAATGACAATGCTGGTCAGATGTGCTTTTATGAATCACTGAGTCAAGCTGTTGTACTTTCTAATTATCACTTACTTACTGTCAATGATTTAACAGTCTCTCTTTATTTAGATACTGATTCAAACCAATTTGCCATTTTTGATTCTCATGAACGAGGTAATAACGGTTTATATCATGAGCAGGGTGCAGCTGTTTTGCTTTTGTTTGACTCGTTTGATGAACTTGTGTTATACATTTTTGAAAATTACAGCGGTTATCTCTATGAACTGACACCAATTACTTTTACGGAAAATGCAGAACAAGTTAGGGTAGTAGAATCTAAAAGGCGTAAGCTAGAAACTTGTAATCAAGTCATTCCAGAAACATCTACACCAAATAATAGCGTGTCTGTAGTCGAAAGTGAAACAAATAATCAATTTTTTTTTCAAGCAAAGACACGGCGTCTAAGGCGTAAGCTAGAAACTTGTAATCAAGTCATTCCAGAAACATGTACAGTCGAAAGTGAAACAAATAATCAAATTTTTGTTCAAGCAAAGACACAGCGTCTAGACCACACATACTACTCTTCTAGTCATAATTCTAAAAAGCGTAAACATATTAAAAAAAGAGGGAAGCTGCAAAATATTTCTGTTTGCAATGCAAATGACACTGATAGGACAGACATATTTTGGAACTTTGATATGCTTGATGTAGGTTATACTTGTAATGTATCAACATCGGTAAATTTGACATTTTTGGATTACGAAAGTACTGATGGTCATATTTCTTCTTATGAAAAAGATATTCGTTTGTGTCCAGTTGAAAGCTGTGCGAGTTGTAACAGATTTCTGTTTGCAGATCAAGTTGTGCATTTGACAAAATTGAATGATGTTGCAAACTGTTTAAATATCTCTGAAAACTGCAGTCTTTGTCGATCTTGCCATAATCAATTAAAAACAAATAATGTCCCAGCTATTTCTGTACATGGAAATATGCTATTTATTGGTGATATTCCGTTTCCATTGACTAGTTTGTCGTCCTTAGAGAAAAAACTTATTTCTAAAATAAACATATTTATGACAGTAATTATATTGCCAGGGGGTCAGTACGCTGAAAAGGGATTGGTTTTAAACCTACCTACAGACTTGCAGGAAACAATGACACAGTTGCCACCACCCTCTCACAGTTGTTCCCATATGGTAATACACTTTAATAAAGAGACCGGAAAACCATGTGAAATAAGAGGCCAACAAGTGTCTGTTTCAACAATCAGGAATGCTCTGAAATGGTTGAAAATAAATAATCCCTTGTATTCTGATATTAAGTTCAAAGACAATTTACAGGATATAGATTCCCACACTCAAACTAATAACGAGTGTACAAGTATCCTTTTAGAAAATGAGTTGGAAGAAAGTGTATTAGTTCCTGTTGGAGATTCTGGAACCTGCAGTCTTGAAGTAAATGATGCTAATCATATGCAAATTTTGCAAGTTAACAAGAACACAAATGAACCTGTAAACATTTTAGAATTAACTTGTGGAGAAGAAAAGGCGTTTCCATGGCTATTTCCACATGGAAACAATGGGTTTAAGCATGAACGCCCATATAAGTTAACACCAAGTATGTACTTTCGAGTTCGCTTATATGATAAAACTGGTATTTTTCGTAAAGACAGGACATACTTGTTACACACTGCTGTTTCTTATGATGTATTTTTGCTGAAAAGAGAAGTAAGTATCCATATGAAAATAAGAAAAAAGGTTGCATCTTGTGGAAATGAAAATCAAACTCCAGTTACAGCTGGAAATGTAAAAAATATTGATCAGAATTGTGACCTTTTGGAAAATTCTTACATGTTCATGAAGAATATAAAAGGTACTGTGGCATATTTCAGAAATATGCTGTACGATTTGTTAGCAACGTTTCGCAGTTTAGGCCCTCCATCTTTATTCATGACCTTATCAGCTGATGATCTACACTGGCCAGAATTGGGTATGAATTTAGAAGATATTAATTTCAAAGATGCCTTTGGTCGTTCGTTTTTTTCTTCCATGCGAAATGATCCTTTATTAACTGCAACCCACTTTGACCGGCGTTTCAGAGCTCTAATGAAGCATGTCATTCATGGAAACTCGCAACCTCTTGGGAAAGTAAATGATTATTTTGCTAGAATTGAATTCCAAAACAGAGGAAGTCCCCACATACATATGTTTTTGTGGGTTGCAGATCTACCACACACCATAGATGAACATACTTGTCCCTCTATAATTTCGTATATCAATAAAACTATTTCTTCAAATATTCCAGATGAAATTGATGATCCAGAACTGTATGAATTAGTAAATCGTTTACAAAAGCATCATCATTCTCCATATTGCTGTAAACGTTCTGCCAGTTGTCGTTTTGGTTTTCCTAAACAACCATGTTCGAAAACGAGAATTGTGACTCATTTGCATCCGTCTTCAAAAAATAAAGGAAAATTTTATTTGTCAAAAAGAAATCACAATAGTATTTTCATAAATGATTACAACCCTACAATATTAAAGCACTGGCGTGCCAATATGGATATTCAATTGATCCAAAATGCTGAAGGAGCTGCATATTATGTTTGTGCATATTTATGCAAGTCTGAGCCAGATGATTTGAAAAATGCATTGGGTGAATTGATCACATCAGTTTTCAGACAAGACCCAAGTATCCCTAAATATGTGAAATTACTTAAGATTGGTTTATGTGTTCTTAAACACAGAAGAATGAGTAGTCAAGAGGCTGCATACAGAATGGGTAACTTACACTTACTGCATTCTACTAGAACTGTTGTATACTTAAATACGCGTCACCCAGATAAAAGATTTAAGATACTAAAGCCATCAAAAGACATAGAAAACCTTGCAGATAATAGCACAGATATTTTTTGCACAAACATTTTAGATTACTATCAGGACCGACCTTACTCTTTAGAAAATTTGTCTTTTTACAGATTTGCATCTTGGTACCAAAAAATTCCAACTCCTACAAGCAATGTTACCACAAATAATAGAAATGAAAGAATTCATTGTCGAACTTTCGATGTTTGGTTACGGAAAAAAAGAAGATTTAGTGTCATCCGATATGCTCAATTCCCAATTGGTAGTGAGGACTACTTCTATAGTTTACTTTTGTTACTTTTGCCTCATACAGATGAAAGTCAACTTGTTTGTCCGTTTCAAAGTGCTAAAGATGCTTTTGAAGCAAAACAACATTTGTTCGATGACGACATTAACCACATTTTTTTTCCCCTTACAACAGAAATTGAAAATGCCATGCGACGCATCAGGTTATGTGAAAATGAATTGGGTATCCATGAAACCATTTCAGATAAAAATTGCAGTTCCAATGATTCAGCTGTTGACCAGACAATTGCCTTTTCTGCAGAAAATGACAATATTCGTAAAAACTTTGTTGAAAACAATAATAATGACACAAATCTTGAAACATGTCATATTCATTCTTTACAATGTTGTGAATTTTCAGAAGATACTTTTAATGAAAATGTTAAAAAAATGTCTGCTTGCCAGTTGAAGGCTTTACAGCATGTTCAAACATACTTCAAGGATCGACTTCAATCTCCAATGCATGTATTTATTACTGGTGGTGCTGGTGTGGGAAAATCATTTGTTACTCGAATGATTATAGCATTTTTGCAATTGTTTACAAGTTCATCTATTGGATCGTCTCCTGTTGTTGTGTGTGCTCCAACTGGTACTGCCGCTCGCAATGTTAATGGATTTACTATACATTCGTTGTTGAAAATTCCAGTTTCTAATTATTTGGAATATGAGCAACTTCCAGCTTCTGCTTTAGCAAGGCTACAAAGGCAATTTTTATTAGTTCATACTATAGTCATAGATGAAATTAGTATGGTCAGTGACAAAATGATGACTTACATAAGTAGACGACTATCTGATATAAAGAATAACAAGTCTGCTTTTGGTAATATGAATGTTATAGTGGTTGGTGATTTCTTCCAGTTAAGGCCTATTAACGGGAAATTTGCTTTTTGTAACACTTTAATCTGGCAGCTCTTTCGGCCACTTTTCCTATCTGAAAATATGAGACAGAACAATGATTTAATCTATGCGCAACTTTTAAATAAAGCACGAGTTGGTTTACTTTCTGACCAGGATGTAAGTCTCTTAGTGTCTAGGTTGCGGTTTGACTACAACACTGTTGAACCTTGTTTACATATATATGCATTGCGTAAAGATGTAGATGCTCATAACTCTCATATGCAATCTCATTTAGATTCTGATGTTCATTTTGTAAGATCAGAACATTTTTTTGGTTCACAAGATTCGGAAATAGGTGGAAATGTATCATCAGACTATATACCACAAGATGATCGTATAGCTGGTGGCTTAGAGAAGGAGTTAACACTATCAGTCGGTTCAAGAGTCATGCTTATTAGAAATATTTTTACACAGCATGGTCTTGTAAATGGTGCTACTGGAATCATTCAATCTTTTCAATTTACAAATACTGGCAGGATTACTGCAGTTAATGTTATTTTTGATGATCCACAAATTGGTAGAATTTTACAGATTGCCAACCGTTCAAATGCAATTTCTATTGATAAAATTAGACATACTTTTATATATTGTGGAAGGCATATAGTTCGTACACAATTCCCACTAAAACTTGCATGGGCTTGTACTATTCATAAAGTGCAAGGGTTGTCATTAGATAAGGTTGTTATAAATTTGGGTTCCACTATATTTGAAAAGGGTATGGCATATGTTGCTTTAAGTAGAGTTAAAACTTTATCTGGATTATTTCTTCTTAAATTGGACCCTTAGCAAATACAACCCCCTAAAGGTGTGCTTGAGGAATATGATAGACTGAGACATATGTAAATATACTCTGTAAAATTTGTTTAACATCAAATGTTTGCTGTAATTTCCATACACAAGTTTCAAAGGCTTGTGATATTGTAGCTGCTGTAGGCATATAATTAGTTTTATACAGTCATACAAACTTGCTCTGACAATTTCTACAACAAAAACAAATTATTCACTTGTTGACATTTCAATAAGCAATACTTAAATAACCCTATATTTTGAATGTAAAGGGGGGTAATTTATAGAAATGTGAAATTTAGTCTCTGTATTTTAAATACTGGAATACACCTTGATATTTTTAGACCAGTTTTTTGTTAGTGACATCCGGGACATCATTTAAGACAAGAACGGTTATAAATGCTGCTAATGTACACTAGTAACACCCAAAAAAGCTGTTTGTCATAAAGGGAGGAAACTCTAATAACCTGGACATTACATGAGCTTCCAATATGCATTAATTGAGATCTTAGCGATAGAAACCAGTAGTGTATGTATAATTGCATGACAATTCTGGGAAATTTTCTTCTCCAGATAAAACCAAAAGTTGTTGCTAAACTTAATTTACAGAGTATATTTTATATTTCATACTAGAGTCATTTCATAAACTTTATTTGGCTTTAGCTTAATTGTGTTCTGTCAGTCATTATTGATATGTACAAGAAATAGATGTATACAAGAAATAATATTCTGGTTGCACAATTTATCTTTTTTTTCCCCCTGCAATTTTAATGATTATCTACTTTTAATTATCAACAGAGACATTTTGTTATATCATTGACAGCTTCTATCAAAATCCACTTATGTTTTGTGTACAAACGCATCAGTTAGCCTGATTCCTTTTTTGACAAGTTAATTTAAGTTATCAGTGTGGTTTTGTTTACATTTACTTTAATACATTAAGTTTTCTATATATTTCTATACAATTGAAAACACTGTGCCCATTGTTCAGACATCTTGTTCTCTCCAAAGATGGAGGTTATTAGTAGTTAAGTTCAGAAAAATATCTTATTGTTATACCTGTACATGCTTCTTTTGATTTTTTTACTTATTAACATCCAATTAGTGTCTACAAGTTATACAGTATCCGTGTCTTCATACATTATTATTTTTTCAATACACAATTGTTTTTTTATTAAATAATACCCTTGATGGTTATTTCCTATTAGTTCCTCAATACCTGTTTTGTAGGCTGCTGCAGATAAAAGAACAGTGTCAATGACCGTGCTGAAAAAATCTAAAGAAATGATCAAATACCAGTCAAGTCAAACTGCCATGCAGTATTTCAACTTATTGGCAGCCAATCAAGAAGAATTGCTTCTGATTAGAGTTTACCAACGGGGAAAGTTCACGATGCTTAGAGAGAACATGTCCTATAAGTTCTCAAACCTGGTGAAAAAGGGGAAAGATTGTTGGCTGGTAAGCTCTAGCTCTGTAGGCTACACAGCTGCAGTCCCAACTGGGACGTTTCTTCCTCATCAGCTGGTTCTTCCAGAAGATGAACCAGCATGTGGAACCAAGCGTTCCCTAGAAGAGGCTTTGGAATCCCCACAAAAGAGCACAATTATTGGCAGAATTGTTCAGGTATGTATACTTTTAAATGTTATAAAATGATATTAATATGTTATCAATCCATCATCATTCATGTATTCTTTTTACTGACTATTTTTATATTCTTGTGTATTACTTCAGCAATAAAACTCATAATAATCAGTTAAGGACATTTGTAATACTTCAACCTTAATTAAATTGCAAATTCACATTATTTTCTAAAAAATATAAATAGTCATTGTCCATAATTATAAAGCATTTATTTATTACTTAATTACAAGAAAAATATTTTTTTATTCTGTTGTTAAAATCCCTTACAACATTTCTGTTTGAATATTAACCTACCCGTCTATCATTTTTAGCTCGACTATATATTTATATATAAGGAGAGCTATTGTACTACCCCCGGCGTCGGCGTTGGCGTCACACCCTAGGTTAAGGTTTGCATGCAAAGGCTTATTTTCTAAGTAACCACTGCTTGTATTGGATTGAAACTTTCCACAAGTGTTCCTTATCATTAAACCTATTAGGCAGAGTAAGAAAAGTAACTCTGAATTGATTTAGGGATGAGTTATGGCCCCTTTTGGACTTAGAATACCAAGGTTAAGGTTTGCATGCAAGTGGATATTTTCTAAGTTTTCTAAGTAACAACTGCATATATTAGATTGAAACTTTCCACAAGTGTTCCTTATCATTAAACCTATTAAGCAGAGTAAGAAAAGTAACTCTGAATTTATTTAGGGGTGAATTATGGCCCCTTTTAGACTTAGAATACCAAGGTTAAGGTTTGCATGCAAGTGGATATTTTCTAAGTTTTCTAAGTAACTACTGCATATATTGGATTGAAACTTTCCACAAGTGTTCCTTATCATTCAACCTATTAGGCAGAGTAAGAAAAGTAACTCTGAATTGATTTAGGGATGAGTTATGGCCCCTTTTGGACTTATAATACCAAGGTTAAGGTTTGCATGCAAGTGGATATTTTCTAAGTTTTCTAAGTAACTACTGCATATATTGGATTGAAACTTTTTACAAGTGTTTCTAAAATATATATAGTCGAGCGTCGCTGTCCTCCGACAGCTCTTGTTAAATTGAAATTTCCTTCTTTCTCTCAATAAGTAAATACATAAAAATAATCAAATCAGAACATTTTGAAGTTGACCTTTTGAAATATCAACAAGGTTTTCATACTATATTATTTTTTTGTGAATTTAATTAAATGCATGTAAACTTGTGTAAGTTAAACTTAATCTAAAGAGCAGCACATATTTGTCATACAATGTAATGTTATGTTAAGCTCTCATTCACTTAGTCAATGAAGCAGCTCAATTATTATCATGTGTTTTTTTACATTAAAAAAAAAAAAAGAACCTGCCTATGGGTAATAAAAGAACAATTTTTCAAAAAATAAATATATCAATTAATATTATCAGAAAAATGTACTACAATTTTTTTTTCTTCTTTTCTTTCTTCAATAGGTTTCCCCCCTCACTCACCGAAGAGAAGGCACCCTGGCAGTCAGAAGTCTGTGTATCAAAGCTCTTCAAAACTTGCCAAAGTTTGTCTATTTGATAAAAATGCAACGGCATCCTACATGCCAGATTCTGTGGTAGAAGTGACAGGTGTCTATACCAAAACCTTTCAGAATCGAATTCAACTGACATCAACCACAGACACAACATGTCAGGTATTTAAATTATGTTATGTGTAATAAAACAATGCAATGATGAATTATTAGTTAAATTTTTCATGTCATTAAGGCCTTACACAAATGTTATGATGGATTAAATTTCACTGTTAAAAAAGTTTCAAAGTCATAACTTGAAATTAAAAGCCCACATTAACTCTTTCCAGTGTCCAGGCAATGTATCCAACTTGGGCTCTCTAGTGTGACAGTTCTTCAGCTTGCCGCTGAATTGTTGACTACTTATAAAAAAAAAGTGAAGACGAGTCTGTCTTCCAATATGTAAAAAATATTAATTTTTATGTGTGTTTTTTTATTGGATGGGATTAAAACTAAAGGCATGTTGTACTTTTGACATTAGCAATGTTATTTATTAAGGTCAATATTTCTACAGGCTGGACCGACTGTTTCAGAAGTTTCTTGGGTAATAATTAGTATTGTTTTATTGTTCTTCAATAATAAAACAGTTGTAACTTGATATGTTGACCATTATTACCTTACTTTGAACTAATTTATCCATTTAACTCCAAATAAACTTCATTTTTAAAAATACTGCCCAACAACATATTATAATATTAATATTTTCTTTTCATATTCATTTTATTTCTGTTTTTCACAGTTCTTATCAGATGACACATTACTGGATGTCCAAGTCAAAGAAGATGACTGGAAACAGTTTAAGGACGATCCAGACTTCACTGCTAATGATGAAACTACGTCTGCTGAACCTTTAATCATTGACAGCATCTTTGAAGTGGTTTCATACAAGTGTTGTACAGTCTCCAGTAAGTAATTACTTCTGATTAATAACCAAATAATATCTTGTTACTAATTTAAAGAATATTACCAGACAAAAATGTGGGGCCTCCATCCATCTGTATCAGAATTTACTAACAGTGCAATTATTGCAAAATGAATGCCTCTATAAAAAAATTCTATCATCTTCTAGCACTTGATGGCATAAAAAAGATGTTAGAAAATCAATCAAATATTTCAAATTTAAATCTGTTTATAATAACAAACGTTTTATTTTGTTTGTGTGACATTAGATGTTCAGCAGTAATGCCATTTTAATTTCCTTAATCATAATTAGTGTTTATAAGCTGCTGCATTTTAGTGCATGTTGACTTTCAATGTATGCTGTTCATTATCATTTCTGCTTAGCCTGACTAGTATAGCTACAAACATGACTTTTAACCATTCCACAGGTCACAAATTCAATACCCATCCTAGCCTTATTCAGGGTTCTCCACAGCGCCTTTAAGCACCGCGCTAGCGCGGTGCTTGAAAATCAAAATCCTTATTTGCGCTGTCCTTGAAATTAGCGCGGTCCTTTAAATCCCAAGCGCGGTGCTTTGATTTTCTTGATTCGTGTTGCTTATCGTCCGACACATACACTATAAACAGACCTTCTACACAGGATGTAAGTCACGCGCTATCGGTGTGAAATACTACACGTCAAGGACAAGTGTGTACAGTTGTATAAACCAGTCAAATCAGGCAGAGATACGGTGTTGTCGCGTTGCGTTAGCTGTGATTCACTTGAGTTTATTGTTGATCATTATTATGTCCCGACAAACAAAACTTGATGGGATTAATTAGATAAGATGAAGCGATGTGACATAATTGATTGGATAATGTGATTTAAATACAGGATGAGTGATTATTAAGGAGTTGTTAAAAAAAATATGATGTTTTGATGTTCGTCGGCTCTCTGCGTGGATCGTCTGCAGTTTGTAAGTATTAATTTGTTGCAGATTATTTTAATTACTCGATACTTTCAGAGATTAGTTAATATCTTTAATTAATTAAGTTAATGAAGTTAAACTGGGTTACTTTGCTATAAAATGCCCGATGTTTCTATTAATTTATCATAACAAAATGTCGAAGCAAAGTAGTAAGAGACCCTTAGATGGGGGAATTGGCAAGTTTTTTGTGGTAAGAAATGTTGAGGCTGCACCTACTGTCTGTGACTCAGCATCTGAACCAGTCGCCAAAAGAGCCAGGGTCAGGCTGACCGGGTTCAATCCAGACTGGGAGAAAGACTTCAAATGGGTTGAGGAAATGGAAAATGGTTAGTAAATAAATACATGTAATTTAAGGGCAATCAATGTAAAAAATGAAAATTAATATTATTTTATTCAAACGCAGATTACTGTAAAGTGTATGGTAGCTGATTATGGTCTAAATTTAATGGATAAAGAGTTTGTTGTATTGGGGTATATTTATTGCAGATTATATTATGTCATGGTGTAGTTTTAGTTCAATAATATTTAACGTCGGGATTTTAACCATCAATTTTCAACGTTTTTAAAAAAAAAAAAAAAAAAAAAAATATTTTGACTTTATCCCGAGTCACACTATTGAATAAGTAAAAAAAAAAAGAAAAATGTAAAAAATCAAAATTGATATAAATTAAATGTCTCCATGAAAGATTTAAATATTGTGTGACGTTTTATGTTATAGAACTAGTTGTAGTTTGTACTAGGGTACTGTATATTTTATTTATGTACAGATTATATTTCATTTATGTATAATCATGTACATAGACCTAAATACCATGTATGAAGGTCTATGATGTATACTACCTATATAATTATATATTGTATAAACCTTGTTTTAAAAAGTATATTTTTTTATTTTGTAGGCATGAGATGCAAACTGTGCGTTCTTCACCAGAAAAGACCAAAACGTGCTGCCATAGGAAAGGCTACATGGGTGGATGTCCCCTGTACGTATCTTGTGAGGGACTCCTTATGCAGACATGAACGTTCCGAGTGTCACCAGGAGGCAATGGCATTTGAGGCCAGCCGGACTCTGAAGACAAGAACCATTGTTGCCAGTGTAGAGCATAGTTCGAGTCTGGCCAAACTTGCTTGGGTTGGTGCCTTCAGGATCCTGTACTGGTTGGCAAAGAGGGAAATTCCTCATACAACAAACTACAAGCACCTCTTAGAATTATGTAAGTATTAATTTATTGAATGATGCCTTCAAACATTTTAACATTTTAATTATTTTTAAATAATCAAATGTTCTATTATTATGGAGGTCAGATTTACAAAAGATAAAACTAACTACTTCTTCTCTTTCTCACAGGCAAGGACATGGGAGTCAGTGTGTTAAACAATTTAAAGCGTGGAGAAAATGACAAGTCAGAGTCGGAGCGATTCATCCAGGATGCCATACTGACTATAGGGAGACAGGTACAGGCACCAATTCTACAAGATCTACAGCAGTCACCGTGGTATTCCATCATGATAGACGAAACTACAGACATCCAGGTGGTCAATGAGATGATTGTGTATGGCAGGTACTAATCATTTATTTACATATTAATTGTGCTTTTGTGAAATATATTTTATAATGATAATGCTTTAAGAATTTGCCTATTAAATATTCATTAATAATAAAATAGAACATTTATTTTCGAAATATTCATAACAATGTGAACATAACCATAACAAACAAGAACTCAATAACACGTATAAAGACTTTTTATTTTTATATTTTTAAAGGTATCTGAAGGATGGACAGAGTCGCACCGAGTTTCTACGCATGATACCATTGAGGAACGGCACAGCGGCCACTATTATGGAAGCACTTCTTGACTTTCTGCAGGACATCAACCTCCCTCTGAAGAAGATGTGCGCTATTGGCAGTGATGGGGCCTCTGTCATGGTAGGCAAGAAGAATGGCGTTGGAGCAAAGCTGCGGGAGTTGGTACCCCACATACTATCGAACCACTGCGTCGCCCATCGGCTTGCCTTGGCAGTAGGACAGTCGACGAAAGATATCGCGTATCTGAAGACGTTTAAAAGTGTATTGGACCAGCTCCACAGGTTTTACAAATACAGCTCTGTGCGGACAGCCGCCCTTCACCAAATCCAGGTAAATAAAAAAAACATAATTTCATGTAATTTATTTGATATTGCTCAGTATATATACAACGTATATATATATATTTGTTATAAATACATCTGATGCAGGCTCTTTTCATTTAATTGTTTCCGAAGCTTTAATGATTTTTCATATGCATCTGCCATACTTGCAAGCAGCATTATTTATTATTATGTTTTATAGGAACTCTATGATGACAAGACCCTGAAGCTGACCCAGGCGAAGGATGTTAGGTGGCTGTCCCATGACTTGGCAACCAACACACTGCGGAAGTGTTTTCCAGCAGTTGTAAGCAGTTTGGAGAGAGAGGCCCAGGAACGGGATGATGCGCAAGCACTTGGACTTGCAACATTCGTCAAATCTTACAAGTTTATCGGCTCCCTGCTAATGATGTGTGATGTCCTTCCACACATGTCTGCACTGTCAAAAGCAATGCAGGTAAGTTCTTTGAACATTTAATTATAATGAGGTTTGCTGATCAAGAAATATGTACTGTTTAATATATTTATATTACTAAATGAATAAAAAAAAAGGAAATATATTTTATGATTAAAGAATGTAATATTAGAAAATGTTTAGACTCATGAAACGCACACATACTAAATGATATTTATTTTTTAGACTCGAGACGCAGTGTACACTGTCATCAGACCACTGGTTAATGGAACAATATCCATCATACAGCAGCTGAAGGCACAACCAGGGGAGCACTACGGTGGAATGGATGACACCATCACAAAGCTGCAGGATCAACAGTTTGATGTAAGACGACCGACAGAGTCACAGATGGCAGACTTCCACACAAATGTAAGTCAGCTCATAGATACATGTACTCATAAACAACTGCTTCCATTTTAAGTAAAAAATCACATCAATAAAATAAAATAATACAAAATAATAAATAAAAACAACAACAGCATAAACTTTATTTCAAATCGGGTCACATCAACATGATTGATAAAGAACAAATGACTATAATATTTGTGTATTAATTTTTTTTATTTTTTTTTAAAGGTGTACACCAAGTTCCTCAACAACATAGAGAACAACCTCAGGGATAGATTTCCGGACCTACCCATGATTGAACACTTTGGCCAGTTCAACACCGCCCAATTCCCAGATGATGAAGAGGATCTGGCAAGCTATGCCAATGCTGAAATGAAGGTAAATTGAACAATAATGATAACCGTCATTTGGCTTATCGTGTAATATTAATTGTGAGATGTATGCATTTTGTACTGAATTGAACGTTATAATTTTAATTTTGAAATTAACTTTCTGTTGAAACTAATTTTCCTTTCTTTAGACGCTAGCCAGCCACTTTCACCTGGACGAGCAGAGGACTGAGTTGGAGTGGCGCCAAGTCAAGGCAGCGATCAGGGCTGACCCAGCAAAGACAAGCATGGCACCAGAAAAAACCATGGAATGGATTGCTGGGAAGCTGGAAACCTCTCATCCCAACATGTTCCAGATTGCTGCCATTGGCCTGCTGCTCCCCACTTCAACAGCCGACTGTGAGAGAGGATTCTCCACCTTAAAGCGAGTGAAAACAGAACACCGTTCAACGCTTAGCAACAAAGTTCTGAATAGCCTCATTGCAGTCTCGGTGCAGGGCCCATCTCCAGCAGACATGGACTACGACAAGTGTGTTGAAGACTGGCACAAGTCATCAAACCGAAGAACCTCTCTTTAATAAAGAAATTTAAAAATGCCATGAACTTGTGCTTGAATTGTGATGTGCTTATTTTATTCATGTTAAGGAAGATTTGCTTGTATATTGTTTCTGTTGAGTTGTGTTCTATACATTGTTAGATATGTTTTTGTTCTGTTCAGTACAATTGTTCTGTTCATCTATTACTTGTGGATCTAACTGAATGTGCTGTTTTACTAAATTGTGATGTTAATTTAAATGTGCTTTCTTTTCTGTAAATATAATATTTGTGTATTAATTTTTTTAATTTTTTTTAAAGGTGTACACCAAGTTCCTCAACAACATAGAGAACAACCTCAGGGATAGATTTCCGGACCTACCCATGATTAAAAACTTTGGCCAGTTCAACACCGCCCAATTCCAAGATGATGAAGAGGATCTGGCAAGCTATGCCAATGATGAAATGAAGGTAAATTGAACAATAATGATAACCATAATTTGGCTTATCGTGTAATATTAATTGTGAGATGTATGCATTTTGTATTTGCTACTGAATTGAACGTTATAATTTTAATTTTGAAATTAACTTTCTGTTGAAATTAATTTTCTTTTCTTTAGACACTAGCCAGCCACTTTCACCTGGACGAGCAGAGGACTGAGTTGGAGTGGCGCCAAGTCAAGGCAGTGATCAGGGCCCATCTCCAGCAGACATGGACTACGACAAGTGTGTTGAAGACTGGCACAAGTCATCAAACCGAAGAACCTCTCTTTAATAAAGAAATTTAAAAATGCCATGAACTTATGTGCTTCAATTGTGATGTGCTTATTTTATCCATGTTAAGGAAGATTTGCTTGTATATTGTTTCTGCTGAGTTGTGTTCTGTACATTGTTAGATATGTTTTTGTTCTGTACAATTGTTCTGTTCATCTAACTGAATGAGCTGTTTTACTAAATTGTGTTGTTAATTTAAATGTGCTTTCTTTTCTGTATAATGTTTTGTCTGTATATTACATGTGGAAATGAGTTAATAAAATACTATTTTACTGTATAATTATATTCTCTTTAATATAGTTTTCCCCATCTTCATTTTATAATTAAAAATCATCTCGGGGCATATGGTGCACCCTAGAATTGGTAAAAAAATCGACAATGGGAGGGGGCGGCCCCCTCCCAAACCCACCCCCCGCGCTGCCTATGCCAGCGCCTGAAAAAAATCCTGTGGAGGACCCTGTCAGGGTTCTCCACAGCGCCTTTAAGCACCGCGCTAGCGCGGTGCTTGAAAATCAAAATCCTTATTTGCGCTGTCCTTGAAATTAGCGCGGTCCTTTAAATCCCAAGCGCGGTGCTTTGATTTTCTTGATTCGTGTTGCTTATCGTCCGACACATACACTATAAACAGACCTTCTACACAGGATGTAAGTCACGCGCTATCGGTGTGAAATACTACACGTCAAGGACAAGTGTGTACAGTTGTATAAACCAGTCAAATCAGGCAGAGATACGGTGTTGTCGCGTTGCGTTAGCTGTGATTCACTTGAGTTTATTGTTGATCATTATTATGTCCCGACAAACAAAACTTGATGGGATTAATTAGATAAGATGAAGCGATGTGACATAATTGATTGGATAATGTGATTTAAATACAGGATGAGTGATTATTAAGGAGTTGTTAAAAAAAATATGATGTTTTGATGTTCGTCGGCTCTCTGCGTGGATCGTCTGCAGTTTGTAAGTATTAATTTGTTGCAGATTATTTTAATTACTCGATACTTTCAGAGATTAGTTAATATCTTTAATTAATTAAGTTAATGAAGTTAAACTGGGTTACTTTGCTATAAAATGCCCGATGTTTCTATTAATTTATCATAACAAAATGTCGAAGCAAAGTAGTAAGAGACCCTTAGATGGGGGAATTGGCAAGTTTTTTGTGGTAAGAAATGTTGAGGCTGCACCTACTGTCTGTGACTCAGCATCTGAACCAGTCGCCAAAAGAGCCAGGGTCAGGCTGACCGGGTTCAATCCAGACTGGGAGAAAGACTTCAAATGGGTTGAGGAAATGGAAAATGGTTAGTAAATAAATACATGTAATTTAAGGGCAATCAATGTAAAAAATGAAAATTAATATTATTTTATTCAAACGCAGATTACTGTAAAGTGTATGGTAGCTGATTATGGTCTAAATTTAATGGATAAAGAGTTTGTTGTATTGGGGTATATTTATTGCAGATTATATTATGTCATGGTGTAGTTTTAGTTCAATAATATTTAACGTCGGGATTTTAACCATCAATTTTCAACGTTTTTAAAAAAATAAAAAAAAAAAATAAAATATTTTGACTTTATCCCGAGTCACACTATTGAATAAGTAAAAAAAAAAAGAAAAATGTAAAAAATCAAAATTGATATAAATTAAATGTCTCCATGAAAGATTTAAATATTGTGTGACGTTTTATGTTATAGAACTAGTTGTAGTTTGTACTAGGGTACTGTATATTTTATTTATGTACAGATTATATTTCATTTATGTATAATCATGTACATAGACCTAAATACCATGTATGAAGGTCTATGATGTATACTACCTATATAATTATATATTGTATAAACCTTGTTTTAAAAAGTATATTTTTTTATTTTGTAGGCATGAGATGCAAACTGTGCGTTCTTCACCAGAAAAGACCAAAACGTGCTGCCATAGGAAAGGCTACATGGGTGGATGTCCCCTGTACGTATCTTGTGAGGGACTCCTTATGCAGACATGAACGTTCCGAGTGTCACCAGGAGGCAATGGCATTTGAGGCCAGCCGGACTCTGAAGACAAGAACCATTGTTGCCAGTGTAGAGCATAGTTCGAGTCTGGCCAAACTTGCTTGGGTTGGTGCCTTCAGGATCCTGTACTGGTTGGCAAAGAGGGAAATTCCTCATACAACAAACTACAAGCACCTCTTAGAATTATGTAAGTATTAATTTATTGAATGATGCCTTCAAACATTTTAACATTTTAATTATTTTTAAATAATCAAATGTTCTATTATTATGGAGGTCAGATTTACAAAAGGTAAAACTAACTACTTCTTCTCTTTCTCACAGGCAAGGACATGGGAGTCAGTGTGTTAAACAATTTAAAGCGTGGAGAAAATGACAAGTCAGAGTCGGAGCGATTCATCCAGGATGCCATACTGACTATAGGGAGACAGGTACAGGCACCAATTCTACAAGATCTACAGCAGTCACCGTGGTATTCCATCATGATAGACGAAACTACAGACATCCAGGTGGTCAATGAGATGATTGTGTATGGCAGGTACTAATCATTTATTTACATATTAATTGTGCTTTTGTGAAATATATTTTATAATGATAATGCTTTAAGAATTTGCCTATTAAATATTCATTAATAATAAAATAGAACATTTATTTTCGAAATATTCATAACAATGTGAACATAACCATAACAAACAAGAACTCAATAACACGTATAAAGACTTTTTATTTTTATATTTTTAAAGGTATCTGAAGGATGGACAGAGTCGCACCGAGTTTCTACGCATGATACCATTGAGGAACGGCACAGCGGCCACTATTATGGAAGCACTTCTTGACTTTCTGCAGGACATCAACCTCCCTCTGAAGAAGATGTGCGCTATTGGCAGTGATGGGGCCTCTGTCATGGTAGGCAAGAAGAATGGCGTTGGAGCAAAGCTGCGGGAGTTGGTACCCCACATACTATCGAACCACTGCGTCGCCCATCGGCTTGCCTTGGCAGTAGGACAGTCGACGAAAGATATCGCGTATCTGAAGACGTTTAAAAGTGTATTGGACCAGCTCCACAGGTTTTACAAATACAGCTCTGTGCGGACAGCCGCCCTTCACCAAATCCAGGTAAATAAAAAAAACATAATTTCATGTAATTTATTTGATATTGCTCAGTATATATACAACGTATATATATATATTTGTTATAAATACATCTGATGCAGGCTCTTTTCATTTAATTGTTTCCGAAGCTTTAATGATTTTTCATATGCATCTGCCATACTTGCAAGCAGCATTATTTATTATTATGTTTTATAGGAACTCTATGATGACAAGACCCTGAAGCTGACCCAGGCGAAGGATGTTAGGTGGCTGTCCCATGACTTGGCAACCAACACACTGCGGAAGTGTTTTCCAGCAGTTGTAAGCAGTTTGGAGAGAGAGGCCCAGGAACGGGATGATGCGCAAGCACTTGGACTTGCAACATTCGTCAAATCTTACAAGTTTATCGGCTCCCTGCTAATGATGTGTGATGTCCTTCCACACATGTCTGCACTGTCAAAAGCAATGCAGGTAAGTTCTTTGAACATTTAATTATAATGAGGTTTGCTGATCAAGAAATATGTACTGTTTAATATATTTATATTACTAAATGAATAAAAAAAAAGGAAATATATTTTATGATTAAAGAATGTAATATTAGAAAATGTTTAGACTCATGAAACGCACACATACTAAATGATATTTATTTTTTAGACTCGAGACGCAGTGTACACTGTCATCAGACCACTGGTTAATGGAACAATATCCATCATACAGCAGCTGAAGGCACAACCAGGGGAGCACTACGGTGGAATGGATGACACCATCACAAAGCTGCAGGATCAACAGTTTGATGTAAGACGACCGACAGAGTCACAGATGGCAGACTTCCACACAAATGTAAGTCAGCTCATAGATACATGTACTCATAAACAACTGCTTCCATTTTAAGTAAAAAATCACATCAATAAAATAAAATAATACAAAATAATAAATAAAAACAACAACAGCATAAACTTTATTTCAAATCGGGTCACATCAACATGATTGATAAAGAACAAATGACTATAATATTTGTGTATTAATTTTTTTTATTTTTTTTTAAAGGTGTACACCAAGTTCCTCAACAACATAGAGAACAACCTCAGGGATAGATTTCCGGACCTACCCATGATTGAACACTTTGGCCAGTTCAACACCGCCCAATTCCCAGATGATGAAGAGGATCTGGCAAGCTATGCCAATGCTGAAATGAAGGTAAATTGAACAATAATGATAACCGTCATTTGGCTTATCGTGTAATATTAATTGTGAGATGTATGCATTTTGTACTGAATTGAACGTTATAATTTTAATTTTGAAATTAACTTTCTGTTGAAACTAATTTTCCTTTCTTTAGACGCTAGCCAGCCACTTTCACCTGGACGAGCAGAGGACTGAGTTGGAGTGGCGCCAAGTCAAGGCAGCGATCAGGGCTGACCCAGCAAAGACAAGCATGGCACCAGAAAAAACCATGGAATGGATTGCTGGGAAGCTGGAAACCTCTCATCCCAACATGTTCCAGATTGCTGCCATTGGCCTGCTGCTCCCCACTTCAACAGCCGACTGTGAGAGAGGATTCTCCACCTTAAAGCGAGTGAAAACAGAACACCGTTCAACGCTTAGCAACAAAGTTCTGAATAGCCTCATTGCAGTCTCGGTGCAGGGCCCATCTCCAGCAGACATGGACTACGACAAGTGTGTTGAAGACTGGCACAAGTCATCAAACCGAAGAACCTCTCTTTAATAAAGAAATTTAAAAATGCCATGAACTTGTGCTTGAATTGTGATGTGCTTATTTTATTCATGTTAAGGAAGATTTGCTTGTATATTGTTTCTGTTGAGTTGTGTTCTATACATTGTTAGATATGTTTTTGTTCTGTTCAGTACAATTGTTCTGTTCATCTATTACTTGTGGATCTAACTGAATGTGCTGTTTTACTAAATTGTGATGTTAATTTAAATGTGCTTTCTTTTCTGTAAATATAATATTTGTGTATTAATTTTTTTAATTTTTTTTAAAGGTGTACACCAAGTTCCTCAACAACATAGAGAACAACCTCAGGGATAGATTTCCGGACCTACCCATGATTAAAAACTTTGGCCAGTTCAACACCGCCCAATTCCAAGATGATGAAGAGGATCTGGCAAGCTATGCCAATGATGAAATGAAGGTAAATTGAACAATAATGATAACCATAATTTGGCTTATCGTGTAATATTAATTGTGAGATGTATGCATTTTGTATTTGCTACTGAATTGAACGTTATAATTTTAATTTTGAAATTAACTTTCTGTTGAAATTAATTTTCTTTTCTTTAGACACTAGCCAGCCACTTTCACCTGGACGAGCAGAGGACTGAGTTGGAGTGGCGCCAAGTCAAGGCAGTGATCAGGGCCCATCTCCAGCAGACATGGACTACGACAAGTGTGTTGAAGACTGGCACAAGTCATCAAACCGAAGAACCTCTCTTTAATAAAGAAATTTAAAAATGCCATGAACTTATGTGCTTCAATTGTGATGTGCTTATTTTATCCATGTTAAGGAAGATTTGCTTGTATATTGTTTCTGCTGAGTTGTGTTCTGTACATTGTTAGATATGTTTTTGTTCTGTACAATTGTTCTGTTCATCTAACTGAATGAGCTGTTTTACTAAATTGTGTTGTTAATTTAAATGTGCTTTCTTTTCTGTATAATGTTTTGTCTGTATATTACATGTGGAAATGAGTTAATAAAATACTATTTTACTGTATAATTATATTCTCTTTAATATAGTTTTCCCCATCTTCATTTTATAATTAAAAATCATCTCGGGGCATATGGTGCACCCTAGAATTGGTAAAAAAATCGACAATGGGAGGGGGCGGCCCCCTCCCAAACCCACCCCCCGCGCTGCCTATGCCAGCGCCTGAAAAAAATCCTGTGGAGGACCCTGACTCCTATATTTTTGTCTCACTGTTAAATAATATAAAGTGCCAAAATCATAACTTCATTTAAAATGTTACCATTTTTGATATATTATTTATATACTATAAAACAATATTTGTTTCATTAAAACTTTTAAATTTTAACAAATAACATACATTTGATAATTACTAAATTCCATTGACATTTTCATTCATGAGTATTTTATTGTTTTTAAATGATTCCATCATTCAAAATGTGCCACATTAAAATAGTTTTATATTTTTATATAAGTTTTTCTGTCATGATTGTTCAAACAATGGTGCAGTATGCTAATAAAACAGTTTTACTCTAACACTAATTTATTTTCATTTATTTCCCAACATAACAACCATTATGTAAGCACCCATTCCTTCATAACACATGCTTTATGCTATATTTTACAAATGATAATAATATTTTGGCAACACTTAAAATTAAAAAAAAAAAAAAGGATTCCACATGTGTATTCCTTGTGACCTCCTATATTTTGAAAACTTTAACCTTTATCATAACTTTTTAACCGTAAGCAATAGGGCTTTCATATATCACATGTGTACTCATTGTGACAAGACGTTTCCATCATTAATAAACTTTTTTACCTTTACCATGACCTTTGAACTACATTTTGAAAACTTACCTTGATCATAACTTTTGAACCGTAAAAGATACGGTTTTCATATTTCACTTGTGTATTCCTTGTGTCAAGACCTTCCCATACTACCAAACTTTTTGCCTTGTGGCCGTGACCTTTGACCTACATCTTTTAAATTTTAACCATTATTATTATAACTTTTGAACCATAACAGATAGGGCTTTCATATTTCACATGTGTATTCCTTTTGACAAGACCTTATCATCAGTACCAAACCTTTTAACTGTGACCTTTGACCTACATTTTTAAAAGTTTAACCTTTATCATAACTTTTGAACTGTAACAAATAGGGCTTTTATATTTCACATGTGTATTTCTTGTAACAAGACCTTTCCATCAGTACCAAACTTTTTTACCTTGTGATCTACACATTGACCTTTGACCTACATTTTGAAAACTTTAACCTTCATCGTAACTTTTGAACCGTAAGATATAGGGCTTTTATTTTTCACATGTGTACGAGTATTCCTTATTACAAGATCTTTTGATCAGTACCAACACCTTTCACCATGCTACCTTGACTGTGACCTTTGACCTACATTTTTAAAACTTTTAACCTTGATCCTAATTTTTTAACCATAACAGATAGGGCTTTCATATTTCACATGTCTATTCTTTGTGACAAGACCTTTCCATAAGTACCAACATTTTATACCTTCACCATGACCTTTCACCTAAATAGTGTTTCACAAACACTTCTTGTTTTCTCTTGCAATTAATGCTTTTTTTTCAATTAATTTGAATGACTATAATTTTTTAGCGGGCACTTGATGCTTTGCATCAAATTTTTCTTGTTTCAATATCTTGTTAGTATCTAAAGTTAATGCCTGGAAATCATTTTTCTATTTTTAGTAACAGCAACCTTTACCTAGATGCCAGTGACCTCAAATGCAATCCCAATCTTCCTTTTAATTCAAGGTAACTGCACATCATGCTTCATTCTAATATTCCCATTTGAAGTTATTGCCTGGAAACATTTTTTTATATTTTTAGGAACAGAGCATTGAATCCCAGTGACTTCAAATGCAATCCCAAGCTTCCTTTCCATATATGCTATCCATACACCAAGTTTTGTTCCAATATCTCATTCCTAACTTATTGGGTGGAAACCTTTTTATTTTATTTTAGTAACTGCAATCTTGACCTTGACCCCAGTGACCTCAAATGGAATACCAAGCTTCTTTTTCATATAAGCTATCTGCACAGCAGCAACATCTCATTCCTAACTAAAGTTCTTGGAGACTATGAGTTTGATGCCGCCAAATGACATTCCAAAATGACTTTACGTTAGAAAACTTGCTATAAAAAAAGTTTTTAGTAGGAATCACTGGGCTGCTGTTACTATTGAAAATGCACCATGTACTTCACAAAATATAACAAATATATAACTTCTAATAACATGTTTAATGAAATGTAGAGGCTGATGTGCTTTTACATGAAAAAATACTTTTATACGCTCGTTTGAAGAAATGAGATTTATTATGGTTATGGATTATCCGTCAGTCTTTCAGACTGTCCTTAAACAGCAACACATTCTACGCAAGAACTTCTGATGCATAACACCCACCAGCATGAAGCTTCATAGGTATATTGCCCTTGTTAAGAAAAGGTAGCCTATTGAGAGTCCCTAGGTCAAACAAAGGTCAAGGTTGGCATGACCTCACATGGAAATATGTAATCCAACGGATGAATTTAAGCATCAACCCACACTCATGAAACTATAGGTACAGTACCTTTGGTGAAAAGCCTCGTGTTTAGAGCCAAAAAGGTCAAGGTCACCAAACCTCAAGTATGCATAAGTAAATTGCACTTGGTGAGAGGAGGAATCATATTGCTTTTTGGGTTAGTCGATCAAAGGTCAAGGTGACTATAACCCCATATGGACATACACACTTTATAACAAACACCTACACTCATGAACTTTCATAGTTGTGAGGAGGAACCCTATTAGACTTGGGGTATCTAGGTTAAAAGTAATAATAATGAACTTGTGCGTCAAGTTTCAACGCTTTTTAACAATTTGGTTTTGATAAATGTGTAAAAACAAAAACATTTAACCAAATTTTTAACAAAACATCAAACAAGTAGTCAGTATGAAAGATCATCGGAGATCACCAAACCATTACCCCAGATTTACTATGCAATCCAGCATAGCACTTTAACCCTGTAAAATTATTTTGACTTTAGCATAGGGTGGGACTTAGTTTCATAGCAAAACCTAAGATGGTATATGCATTAAAATTAATTCAACCCAAAACTTAAACCCTGTAAAATTGCCCAAGTTCTTTGTCTTTAAAGTCAAGTCACTGGTGGGATGGGGCTTAGTTTGAGGATCAGGTATTACCACAATGCATGTACATACCCGGTTTCAAAACAATACCTCTTCCTGAAAGGAATTTTAGTCTCATCGTATTACTAGGAAGGCCATTTTGTGACTAGATTTTTAGAATCTGTCCACGTGCAGGTTAAGTTGTAGGGTTAAGGTACAGTTAGCCGTGAGAATTAGGTTAACAGTTAGGGAACGTGGTTATGGTTATATCATATGAAGTGGTAGACAGATTCTAAAAACACTCATCAGGGCACGAAAATTCCACTCGTCCGCTCGCTATGACTAGTGCTCATTGATGGAGGACGAGTAGAAATTCAGATAAATTCTTTAACAATTTATCAATTTGGCCATTCAAATATTGCGTAGGACGAGTAACTGAGAAACAAATTTTCTTGCCTTGCTCATATTTTGCTTACTGGTCACTACCCCAGCTTTAATGGTCTCACCTTTAGCCGTGAAAATTAGGGTAACAGTTAGGGTTATGATTTAAGGGAACCTGGTTATGGTTAAGGCAAGGATAAGGTTAGTCTGTCATATGAAGTGGTAGACAGATTCTAAAAACACTCGTATTTTGCTTACTGGTCACTACCCCAGCTTTAATGGTCTGACCTTTCAGAGAAAAATGTGCAACATAGGGCAAACTTTTCTGTCGATGAAGGCGAAGTTACAGTGCCACCGTCAACACTTTGTTAAAGTTTTTTGGGAAGTTTTATATCTTCAATCAATACCTTCAAAGGTATTGCTCTGAAACTAGAGTATGAACATTCACTGAGACAAGCATGGAGACTTTATATCTTCAATACTTTCCAAGGTATTGCTTTGAAACTGGCTATGAACATTCACTGGGCCCCTACCCTATAAATAAGTCCACCACACCATTCTTTCATATATTGAATTGAATGAATTGAATTGGGGTTTTAAGGCGCATCAACACATGAAAAGGTTATATGGCGCCTATCAGGCATGAACATGCCAGGATCATCTTCCATGTACATCGAGATAAAATATGGAAAATGGGCCTAGAACCTTCTCGCCCTGAACTGCAGAGTTGCTGCAAGTTCTATCGTAGAAACTCCATTTACGCTGGAGCCACGTTATTGTTTTTCTGCCACTGCTCTTTTGATGCGAGCGAGATAGCACCTGAAACAATGCAGGGATCATGATGAAGACCTTTAATGAACATGAACAAAAAATGATAAAATGAACATGAATTTGGGGGGATTCTACCCCTCTGCCTACCCCTCTTTCATATATATTTATGCTCCTATATAACCGTAGACATTTACTGTGTACAGTTAAAATATCACATTCCTAACTGTAAACTATTTTTTATTTTTAGTTACACAGTGGCCCGAGTGACCTCTAATGCAATCCCAAGCTTCCTTTCCAAATCAGATCTAGGAATCTTTATGTGAGGAAGCTACCCAGCTGGCTTGCGGAACATCAGTGGTTTTTCCCAGGTGCCCACCCGTGCATGAAATAAGCTGTATAAGGGGTACCTGGGGTCTTCCTCCACCAGTGGAAGCTGGAAAGTTGGGACTATAAAATCCAATTCAATTTTTTTTCAATCCAACTCATTCCTAATCATGTTTCTATTTTTATTAACAGCAACCCTAATCTTGATCTCAGTGACCCCAAATTAATGCAATCCCAAGCTCCTTTTCCATATAAGCTACCTACATAGCAGACCTAACATTATTTAGCAGAAACCATTTTTTATAATTAGTAACAGCAACCTTGACCTTGACTACAGTGACCTCAAATGCAATTCCAATATTCCTTTCCATATAAGATACCCAGACAGCAAGTTTCTTTCCAATATCTCATTCCTAATAGCCACCGTGTCTTTGATCCCAGTGACCCCAACTCTACTAACAGAAAACCTTTATTATAACCCCCGATGGGGGCTATATAGGAATCACGTTATCTGTAATGTCCTGTCGCGTCCCGTCATGCATTACATTTTTGTCCGGCGGCACAGCCCGTACCAACACGTAACACATTTTTATTATACTTGAATTCATTATACAGTTTTGAATGGGTTGGGCCTAAATTAAAATATTGTTTGTTTGCAGTTTGCGACCGACCCACGGCAAATCCGCCGACCCAAACAATTTTTTTTTTTTTTTTTTATTTATTTATTTTTTTTTTTTTATTTTTTCAAGTTTTTTTGTTTCTTTTTTCTTGCATATTCTGTTAATATTTAACTAAACCCTTTTCAAAAAAAAAACTATGGATAATACTAGTGAAGCACACGATATTTGCATGCCGTCGATGGGCATGCGTTAATAATAAAAATGTTTTAAAAAATATATATATATCCCTACCTACCGACCCACCCCTAAAAGCCATGGGTCGGAAACTGCAAACAAACAATTTTTTAATGGTGGCCTTGTTCTAAAACTTCATATACACATAACTACTGATGACCTTATGTCCCTTTACTTCACCCAATGCAAGTTTCGTCACAATATCTCTTTCCTCCCACAAAGTTATTGAGCAGAAACCATTTTTTTATTTTTAGTAACAGCGACTTTCA
This sequence comes from Cyrtodaria siliqua, assembly GCA_037043455.1. Taxonomy (NCBI): domain Eukaryota; kingdom Metazoa; phylum Mollusca; class Bivalvia; order Adapedonta; family Hiatellidae; genus Cyrtodaria; species Cyrtodaria siliqua. The sequence goes on along the minus strand of JAWPHD010006200.1, from coordinate 52,024 downwards.
CCTTTATCCGAATTATCTTTTCCATATAAGGTACCTACACAGCAAATTTTGTTGCAATATCTCACTCCTAACAAGTTATTGTGCAGAAACCATTTTTTCTATTTTTAGTTAAAGCAACTTTGGGCTTGACCCTAGTGACCCCAATTGCAATCACAAACTTCTTTTTCATATAATCTACCTACCCAGCAATACCTCATTCCTAGCAAAAGTTATTCAGCGAAAACCATTTTTCTATATTTAGTAACACTGACCTTGACTGCAGTGACCCCAAATACAATCCAGAGCTAGAAATCAACATTTTTAGTTTACTACACCACCTTTCTACACCATGCTCAAAAATTACTAGACCAATATACCAGCGATTTTTTTCTCACCCTTTTGGGAATGGTACCGGTATCCTTTCAATTGGGAAAACTGAAAATTTCGCGTTATTTTGCCTTAAATTGGGAATTTTTCACTGTCAAACAAAATCAATATATTAATATTCTACTTTACAAAAACATTCATTCTCTTGGGAGAAAAACAACCACTTTTTGCCATTGGGAATGGTACCGTTTTTCAGTACCACGTATATAAGGAAAAAAACACTATACTATTCAACAGAAAAGTTTTATTTTACTTCGCATTTATTTTGAAGGTATCGACACATTTCTGATGTATGCAAAATTACCCAAGCAAAAAAAAGCATCTTGAACAAGAATTTCTAAAAAAAAAATATGGAAAGCACTTATTTTGATTACTGAAGCATTTTGTTTTTAGTAAAAGCAGATGTCTCTCTGACTGGAGAAAGGGCCATAAATGCCCAAAAAATCATTCAACAGGAACGCGACAAAGACATGTGCAACACAGATGACAATGATCATCTCTACCAAGTTTCACTGAAATCCGGCCAGGGGATCAGAAGAAGTAGTCTGGATGAAGTTTGTGTATGAAAACCTTTAAAAGGCCACCACAAATCATTCAACCAGAACAAGGCGACGATATGCGCAACTAGGCTTACAGATGACATACAGACAACACAGATGACAAACAGAAAACTGACAGACAGCACGAAAACCCTACGTAATTAGTAACTATATAAACTGCCTATACAACCATGGGCTTAGCCAGGCATACTCCTGTACACCCGGGCGTACTCTAGAAAATCAAATGTGAAAAAATAAAAGTGCTCATTTTTTAAAATCAGCAATAAAAATTGAAGGAGGGTACGGGGTGAGGCACTATTTTTAAAAACACACTTAATGAATCGAGGCGAAAGCCTCCAAATCTCGCTCAAATGAAGCCACAAACCTCCAAAATTGCGCTCAAATTTCAAAATTTTCCCTGGGGACCCCACCAGCACAAGGGGGACACCCCTCTTGCAAAAGGCTCTGGCTACGCCCCTGCCAACAATTGTTTTCGCAATACCGTATGCCTAACAACATTGGCCAATCTAATAACAAGGCTTTTCCAAAGGAAAACGTGGTTAAAAAGGGCTTGAATGAACTGAAATCTGAAGTCAAGACTTGGTAGGAAGCATGATCAGGATGAGGGGATGTCAATAAATGTCTGAAATTTGACCTTCATCTTCAAGATGTGATTCAGATAAGACAACATACATTTATACTGTATGTCAATGAGGTATTGAAAATGCAGATATTTTGTTATGGCTCCCATAGACTTGCTCTAGTTTAAAGTTGCAAAACATATCTCCGATAAATACTTCAGGTCAAGAGAGGTAGTAGCAGGACTTCTTGTACGGCTCCATTTATGTTTTGTAGAAAATGATATGCCTAATTATAAACATTCTAATGCCCAATGTTCAACAAGTTTCCATATACTTCAGGTTTTCAAGACGCCCTCAAGCAAAATAATAGGGATAAAGTACATCCGACTACAAGGGTAAAAATGACCTACGGATTCGTAGTCGACTGGGCCACCGTGCCACAAAGACAGAAAAAAACGGTGAACATCTAGAGAAATAAACAAGAAAAATACCTAAGATAGAAAATTGTGTAGTTAATTATATAGAACATTCTGTGTTAATTATCATTGAATATATTACTATCTTTTTTGAATTTCTGACCATCTATACTCAGGTGCAAAAAAAAGTGGACACCAAGTTTTGTTTAGATTTAATTGTATAAAGTTTATTTAGAATTAAATTGACAAATTCCAAAATGAACATGCAATGTTTGGTACTAAAGTTTTTATCATTCCATTGCCAATATGATGCTGTCATTTGTTTTTCAATAGGTTGAATCATTAAGGGACTGTTGCTTGATAAAGAGGATAGTGTGTAAAGTAAACTTTTCAAAGTGTCCAGTTTCTTTTGCAACTGAGTATATATTTATAAATCAATTTTTGTTTCAAACCAATAACTTCAATATTTATAATCCGATCTTGATGGAACTTTAAGACTATGTTTATGACCAGCCAGATTGCACCTTTACCGATGGAGTTACTTACGGCCCTTGGATTTTTCAATATCGACTTTCATTTTTGACCAATTACCTTAATACTTACCATCTGATCTTAATAAAAATTTAAGACAAATTATTATAGCCATAATATCTAGTCCAAATTTGATAACCAGCCAGATTGCGCCTATGCTATAGAGATATGGGCCATGGTTTTTAAGAATCGACTTTTGTTTTCGACCAATAACTTTAATATTCATAATCCGATCTTGATGAAACTTTAGGACAATGTTTATGGCAATAATATTTTGGCTAAGTTCGACAACTAGCCAGACTGAACATATAATGCCCTTGTATTTGTTTCAAAATCTAATGCGCGCTGATCGGGCGTACAAACATAGAAAAAAAATAAATAATTGTGACAAATATCGTAACATCGTAATCCGTAAATTTTAACTAAATGGAGACAAATTCTGATTATTGTTTATCAGAGCTAGTCTTGATCATCTTGAATGTTTGATTGTAAATACAAACGTTTATCTTGAAAACAAGCAAGTGTCGCAGATGATCTAGACTAAGCATGTAATCGTAGCGGAGTTACCGTTATTTGTGTATTCCCGGGTTAGGTGGCGCTAGGTATCACATGGCATGCTGACGTCACTCGATTTCAGATTGTCAGAATAATTTAGACGAAAATAAGTTTAGGACATGCTTGTTTTGCCTTGCAGTTACAGACATTATTTTCGTTCGTTTTAGAATTTGTAAAATTGCTGTTTACAGTCACACGTATGGCTATTTAAAAGGTATTTGTCAGTTCACTTGTTTTCACATATTCCCCCATTTTTTTCAATAGACACTGTGTCATAGCCCTTCGTTTTTTAAAAAATAGAATAGTTTTTTTGCCAAGGTTTTTACTTCATCATGTTCATATCAACTGATTTTACATTGGCGGTTCCTATCATGATGTGGCTTGTCTGAATAGGCTTGTTTTTTTCTACATTTTTCCATTCTTATGATTTTCAAAAAGTAGGGATAATAGAGTGCAGGTTGGTTCGGATGTCAACCGCTCACATTCTCAAGATGTCAGATATTTGGTCCATCATTAAATATGAATATATTTGCAATGTTTGATCAAAAAATCTCAGAAAACACTGTTATTGCAATTAATTATACACCCACCAAACAAGGCATGGTGAGGGCTATATAGGAATCACATTTTCTTGCATACCAAATAAAGTTATCCATGTCTTAAAATGGCTCCAAATTTTCAAAACTTTAGAGTCGAAATCTCAAGCTCAAGTTCAGCAATAAAATTTTGAAAATCTTAATTTATGGTTATTGCAATTACTTGAAACTTTACATGAATAAAGAAAAGCAAATATTACAGCTGTCCCAAAATTTTTGCTACAAGAAATATTTGAGTTTTGAGCTTGAGCATGGAACTATGTCTTAGCAAGTTTTGAGAACAAACTTTGGACCCCCATGGCACAGACATGTTTAACCCCTGCGATCATAAACATGAGGTCAATGACCTTGAAGCTCTACTGATAGGTTTTTGATAGCTAGATCAGCATTCCTGTGAAATTTCATGAAAATCTGTCAAGTAGTTTCAGAGGAGTAGTCGCTAAAAGTTTTCATTATATACCACTATGCAAACAAAGATGGCTGCTGGCGGCCATGATTGACGTCAAATCAAAATAATTTTTGACAAGGATCAACATCATATCATACTGAAAAAGTCCATAATCAATATCACTTATAGTTTTCAAGAAGTAGTCGCTACAAACTTGTATTTTGAATATCTATTTTTAGCCATGGCAGCCATCTTGAATTTCCGGCAGACCTAAAAAAATTATGGGATCAATAAGACATCAAGAGCAACATTCCTGTGAAGTTTCATAAAAGTTTGTCAAGTAGTTTCAGAGCAGTAGTCGCTACAAGTTTTTACTATATAAATCTATGTAAACAAAGATGTTTAGTCGCATCGAAATAAATGTCGACAAGGATCAACATCATGTCATGCTGATCATTTTAGAAAAAGTCCCATATCAATATCACTTATAGTTTTCAAGAAGTAGTCGCTACAATCTTATTTTTTAAAAATCTATTTTTAGCAGTGGTGGCCATCTTGAATTTCTGGCCAACCTGAAATTTTGCTAGGATAAAATTAGACATCAAGAGCAACATTCCTGTAAAGTTTCATGAAAATCAGTTAAGTAGTTTCAGAGGAGTAGTCGCTACAAGTTTTTACTATATAACTCTATGTAAACAAAGATGGCCACTGGCAGCCATGTTTAACATCGAATCAAAACAATTTTTTACAAAAACCAACATCATGTCATGCTGGTCATTTTAGAAAAAGTCTCATATCAATATCACTTATAGTTTTCAAGAAGTAGTCGCTACAAACTTGCATTTTAAAAATCTATTTTTAGCTTTGGCAGCCATCTTGGATTTCACATCAACATGAATTTTTGCTAGGATCAACTAGACTTCATGGGCAACATTTCTGTAAAGTTTCATGAATATCCATCCAGTAGTTTCAGGAGTAGTTGCTACAAATAAAAGTTTACGGGCGGACAGACGGACGGACGACGGACGCCGTACCATGGCATAAGCTCTGCTGATCTCTGATCAGTCGAGCTAATAAAGAAAAACTGTAAAAATCTATTCAGCAGTTCATAAGAAGATACTTTAAGGTTTTAAACGTTTAAGGTAATGGTGGCCATTTTGGATACTGCACTGACCTAATTTTAACAAATTTTAAAAACATTGACCTAAAGGGTCAAAATTGAAAGTGAATCATTTACAACTGGTGACAGACAGATGAACAGATGACGGACATTTAAGGCTTTTTCGGCTCAGATAAGTTAATAAAATCTTGTTTTTTCTTTGTAATTAACAAATTTATTACTTCAAAATGTGTCCAGGTTCTCTGTTTTAGTGGTCTACAGGAAAGTGTATCTTACTACATACTTATTTGGGTATATGCTTATTTGTTCCATGCATACAATTTACTGAATAAAAATTAGACAGTAACTGTTATTTGCTTATGCTCAATATTAAGCTTTACATACAATTAATTAGTTCTTGAGAAAAACATGTCTCCTCCAATTGCAACAGCCTAGCCAGGGGCATTAAAAGCTACAGTTACACTGAAGTAAATTTATAAATAGGATATGTAATGGATAATGAAGGTAACGAGATGTACATGTATGCCAATCATAAAGGATATGTAATGGAAAATGAAGGTAACGAGATGTACATGTATGCCAATCATAAAGGATATGTAATGGATAATGAAGGTAACGAGATGTACATGTATGCCAATCATAAAGGATATGTAATGGATAATGAAGGTATCGAGATGTACATGTATGCCAATCATAAAGGATATGTAATGGATAATGAAGGTAACGAGATGTACATGTATGCCAATCATAAAGGATATGTAATGGATAATGAAGGTAACGAGATGTACATGTATGCCAATCATAAAGGATGTGTGATGGATAATGAAGGTAACGAGATGTACATGTATGCCAGTCATAAAGGATATGTAATTGATAATGAAGGAGAAGTGTTGAGAGCTACGTATGTACATATGTATCAAGGATATGCGACGGATAATGAAGCAAAGGTGTTGAGAGATACATCTATGCCACTGTATAAAGGATATGTGACAGATAATAAAGGAGGGGTTTTGAGAGGGTCAAATACCGGGCAATACTGTATTTGGTGGAGTAAGGACACCTTGGAGGAAAAGTAACAAGAAGAAAACAATACAAAGTATCCTAAGCCTGCCAGCATAATAATAAATTATGAACAGGAGAAATTTTGATTTGAAATGAACAGACATAGAAGTGACTCTATAGTTGAATTGAATTTGGTTTTACGGCGCACCAACACAGATCTATAGTTGCCATCTATCTACATATCAAAGTATTACGTATTAAACTACGGCATATTTCCATTTTTAAGTACTGCAATACCTATTCTGACTATGACACCAATGCTGGGGTGTTTATAATCTTTATTTATAATTCTAGTTTCTTTTTGATTTAGGTGAGAACTTTGAATCTGTAGCAGAAACAGAATGACCTTGATGTACAAAAATAAGAGGTCTCAACTATCTGTAGTAATGGCAGCCATATTTGTTGATGGATCAATAGGATTTGTACAAATCTGAGAGAGGACCACCTGAGGAAGTTGTTTAAGATTTTTCTATTTTCAGCCAAGGCCATATTTGTTGACGGATTGGGAAGAGTTGCATAAATCTGAGAGGACGACACAAGGATGCTTCCTGTAAAGTTCCGTCAAATTCTACCCAATAGTTCATGAGAAAAGTTGTTTAAATATTTTTCTATTTTTAGTAATGGCAGCCATATATGTTGATGGATCGGGACAATTTGCATAAATGAGAGTAGACCATGCAAGGATGCTTCCTATGAATGCAGTCTATGGGGAGTCGTGGCAAATTCCTGCACCCTCCTTAAATTGTAGTGGCCACGTTAACATAGTTGAGTGTATATATGGTTATAGGGGTTGGGATCTCAACGGTTTCCAAGTTCGAACCCAAGGGCTAAGTCCAGGTTAACCATAGGTGCTTAACTATTTCTGCTTGCTATTATTGAAGTTCTGTCCTTATTCCAGCCCATCTCATTCCAAATTGTCATGACAATAGATTATGGTACTTTTGACAACACAATTTGATCCGCTTCAGAGTGACCCCACTCTTTATGCTTTTATAGGGATCCGTCTATAGTAGTATAAACTATGAGATCATTATAAGGCAAGTCAAACTGATTATCAACAGTACCATACTCAATGGTTCTGCCACAGTTGGGGAGGTGCCGGAATAAACGCATACATTTCCACAATAGCAAACTATAATATTACACCACATATATCTTGATCACAAAGCATTACAGAACAACACTGGATGGAATTGTTATGGGCCCTGGGATGGAACTGTTAAGGGCCCCATCAACACAATATCTTGGGTTCAGGGCTTCTAAAATCGTTGGTTTGTCGGTCCGCAGACCGAATTCTGTTTCTCCGGACCGATTTTCTTTTCAAAATCTCTGTTAAAATCGGTCCCAGATATTTTATCTATCGGTCGTTAAAAAATCTACAATTACCTTACACACTCCTTTAAATATGCCTTGCGGCAATATTCTTTGATCCATAACACGATTGTTTGTCACTCGCTGTGCGAAAGTAGGTCAATTTGGTCAATTTGGACTAAACCATTACCGATAGTAGGGAGTTTTCCGGAAGAGTCTATAGCCATGTAGCACGCCTTTGATGTGTGATCAGTGAAAGTATATCACGCGTTCTGTCGGTTCACTGAAGCGAGTGTTACCGTCTGTGATTTCTTTGATATACCGTCAGTCGTAAGGTGTTAGCCTGTTTGCTTGTGTCGGTTTGTTTTTTTAAGTGGCCAAAGCTGGGTCTGAAATTTGTTTGCGTCATTAAAATACCGAGATGTGTTAATTGTTTGTTTGATTTTTTTTTTACAATAAATTTAAGTATAATATTAAGGAAAGTGATCAAACCTGACACCGTTTTTTTTTTAAGTCGGACCGAAATTGTTTGCGTTAGTCGTAACATTTGGTATTAATTAAGCCGATTGATGAAAAACGGTATTACTCAAATTTATGTAAAATCGTATATAATCCGCTAGTCCGCGCGTGTTAGTCCGCGTTTTATACCTACCCGGTTTATTAGACATTTCCGGTTCAATTCCTCAAATGATCAACAATTTTAATATTGAGTGAAAATTATTCATTCAGTAAAGCGAAGACATGATGTCAGTCATTAAAATGTACAAATTGTGATAAAGTAAGTTAGAAATAATACAAATATAATACAAACATACATTTTAAATAGTTCTTTTTATCAATGACTGAACGGAAAAAATTCATGGTGCAGCTGAAATGGTGGGTGGGGTACGGCGATTTCGGTGATTTTTTCAAAATAAGCGCGATTCTTACGGCAGTTAAAAACCTGGACCGATTTGCATTTTAAAATTTTAGAAGCCCTGCTTGGGTTATTTAGACAGCTGGTTTAGAAGCATAAGGATGGCCACCAAAATCTGGACGTTCAACTTTTCCATCTAGGAAGAATCTTTTGGCAATAACTGAACAAGAGTGCCAAAAATGACACAATGTATTCCCCGTCATAAATATGGGGCAGATGAAACGCTGATTTTATCAACGAAATTGTAATACTTATGGTATGGGGCCTAAGAATGAAAGCAAAAGACTGACTGGAGGACAGAACTAAGAGAGTTGAAACTGAATTAAGCTAGAAATGTGTCCATGGGACATGGATCCACTCGCTGAAAATAATCCTCAGAAAATGTAAAATTTTAAAATGTGTCATAACTCCGGTAAGGTCGATTTTTATGCGGAATCCATATGCACATCTTAACATCATAAGTAAGCATCCTGTCAAGTTTTGAAAGAATCAAACTTTTGGGAGGAAAAAGACACACAAGGTATTTCTAGACCACCAATACCTTCAGGTATAACCAACAGACCGCAAATAGTTGGTACATTGTGGCACACACATCATGTTACGATGCTTATAAGAAACATTCTGGTGATTTCTGGTGAAAATCTTGCAAGTAATGATTAAGATATAAACCAATGAAAGTCCAACAGACTAAACGACACACATATACCCGGACGATTGCTGAGTTGAGATCAGTAAACGGGCTCTAGATATACACCCGGATGACATTGTGATCACTAAGCCGAGATCCATAAACTGTTTTGACAAACATGAATAATCTCTATATTCAAACTTTTGACCGGGCCTGTAGCATGATAATTTGTCACCCTGGGGATTTCATTTGAACGAACTTGATAGTTCTAGGGGTTGGCAATCATTTATAAGTAAACACTATGGAAATCAGTTTGAAGGTTCTTGAGAAAAAGATTTTCACGGTTTCAAACTTTTCTGCTCACGACGACCGTCTTGGATGATGCGTTGACCTTATTTTAACAAATTTAATCATACATGTGAAGTTTGGATAAAATTTACCAAGCGGCTTCTGAGGAGAAGTTGTTTGAAGAAGTGGCTAATGACGGATGGAGGATGAACAGAGTGATCCTAATAGATCCCCTTGAGGTCTGCTCAGATATGACTGATTATTGAACTTGTTTAAGCATTTATTGATATAAACATTCTGTCAAAATTTGATAAAGACAGAATTAACAAGAAGCAGTCTGAGAGACAGCCATATCCCCCGCCATAGTATGTTTTGCTATGTATGGCCTTGACTTTGATATTGTAGACATGGGTGTTAGTGTGCATGTAAGATTTATGTAGACATGGGTGTAAGTGCGGTGTGTCCATGTAAGATTTATGTACACTACCAATTTTTATGGTGACCCATTTACTCTCCCCGTAATTTGGCAGGTTGTGCGTACGGGACCATCACACCGTATGCCTTACAAAAAAAGCACATCTATAATATTATATTATACATAAGTGTGAAACACACTGGAGCTCTATTATTTGTACTCATTACAAGACCATCTGTTTAGAAGTTTGTCTTTTAAAGATTTAGCTTGTTTGTGTTATGTTTTATCTCTAGTTGTACTGTTTTAAGGGGAAAAGATACAAAAAAGAATAATAAAGAAAACAAAATTGTGTTGTTTTTGTTCTCCCCACATAGCCACATTTCACATCTCACTCATTGTTAATAATACAGACATATAATGTAAAATATCAGACAGTTATAAAGGTTCCTCGGTCAGAATAGTACGAAAACACAAAATGGAAGAGAGAAGTTTTCTGATATTTATAGATTCAAAGCTAACAAGTATTTTCTATAGAAAAATTCAAAGGGCCATAACTCAGCAATGACAATATGCGCATTTCTACTTGATATTGATGCCTCCCAGCAAATTTCGCAAAATTTTGATAAGAGGTTATGGAGAAGTAGCGTGGACAAGAATTTTAAATAAAAAATTTCAAAGGGCAACAACTCCATGAAAAATTATCGAACGGAACTCAACGACATTATGCGCATCTCCACTTGATATTGATGCTTTCCAGCAAGGTTCGCGAAAATCCGACTAAGGGTTATTGAGAAATAGCATGGACAAAAGTGTGACGGACCAACGGATACTATTACAATTTCCCCTCGCCTTCGGTGAAAAATGAAGTTTCCTAGAGATTTAACAAAGCAAAATTCAGCGGATTTTAATAAATCAAGGGTCATAACTCTGGTTTCCTAAATCTGTTCTGGCTGGATTCCAAACATGTTCCAGCCTGAATTGATATCAACAATTTCGCCAAGTTTGGTGGGTAAAGTTCGGATACAAAATGGAAGGTGCTTGAATGTTCACAAGGCACAAAATGGCATTTTTCAATAAATCAAGGGCCATAACTCTGATGTTTCCAATGCATTATAATAGCTGGTTTTTAAAAATGATTCATCTTTCATCGATATCAACAATCTGGCTATGTCTGGTTTAGATCAAATACAAAATGAATTTGCCAGTGTTCAGTTCACAAAGCAGAATATGGCATTTTTCAATAAATCAAGCGCCAAACTCTACTAAAATGATATAGCTAGTTTTTTAACTTGTCCAAGCTTTCATTAATATCAACAATCTGGCAAATATTGGTACAGACAAAATACAAAATGAAGGTGCTAGAGTGTTCACAAGCCTGAATATGGCATTTTGAAATAAATCAAAGGGAGTAATTCTGTTGCAACTAATCTGATAAGGTGGTTTTGAAACAATTCCGAGCTTTCATTAATATCAGCAGACTCTGCCCAAGTTTGGCGAAGATCAACTACAAAATGAAGGTGCTAAAGTGTTTAAAAGGCTGAATATGGATTTTTTCAGTTAATTCAAGAGGCCATAACTCTATAGATAAAATACAAACAAAATGGAGGTGCTAGAGTTTTCACAAGGCTAAATATGGCATTTTCCAATTATTCAGGGGCCGTAACTCGGGTGTTGCTAGTGCGATATAGCAGTTTTTCGATCTTATCCAAGCTTTTATTTAACAATCTCGCCAAGTTTGGTAAAGATTAAATACAAAATAAAGTAAGGTGTTAGAGAATCCACAAGGCAGAATATGGCATCTTTCAGCAAAACAAGGGACATAACTCAAGTGTTACCGAACTGATGTTTTTTAAACTCCTATGAATTTTGATTGCTTTAAAGACACTAGGGTTAATATCCGATTAATAATGAAGGTCCTATCATGAACAATGAAGGCCCTATCATGTTCACAAGGCAAAGGTTAACAGATGGACGAAGGACGGATAGAGGACAACTTGCCATCCCATAAGCTCTGCTGGCCTTAAGCCTGTAGAGATTAAAAATGACTACAACCGAAAAAGCCTGCCAGATTATAATGCATATTTTTTATTACCTTTACAACGTACTTAACAAGCTTGTTTTAATTATACAGAGTGTTTTTGCTTATATCTGGTAACATGTTTGTTACTGTCTTCATTAATTGCGAACACTTTGAATTAAATTATGAAATATCAACATATGAATGCATATATTCAACAACAGATATTTTAACTGCGAGTTAGTCAGCTTATGTGTTAATTTCGAGAATTCATACCCTACGCCTTAATTCACAGCTCCAGAAGTTTGTTGTTACAGTAAAAGGCAATAACTCCAATTCTTTTTCTACACCTCATCTGCCCACACTTTGTACACAATATTTCTAGCTTAAAGGGACACACTGCAATCTTGATTTTTTTAAATGCATGGCATCCCGTTATCATTAAAATAATTATGAGAATATAAGTATACAGAATTATTGTATGACTATCAGTATACAGAATTAGTGTATGACTATCTGTATACAGAATTAGTGTATGACTATCTGTATACAGAATTAGTGTATGACTATCTGTATACAGAATTTGTGTATGACTATCAGTATACAGAATTAGTGTATGACTATCTGTATACAGAATAAGTGTATGACTATCTGTATACAGAATTTGTGTATGACTATCAGTATACAGAATTTGTGTATGACTATCTGTATACAGAATTTGTGTATGACTATCAGTATACAGAATTAGTGTATGACTATCAGTATACAGAATTAGTGTATGACTATCTGTATACAGAATTTGTGTATGACTATCAGTATACAGAATTTGTGTATGACTATCTGTATACAGAATTAGTGTAAGACTGTATACAGAATTAGTGTATGACTATCTGTTGATTCTATTGCACCAATACTTGATTTAAACAATTATGGTAGATTAACAAAGAAAACTCAAAATTACTTGATTTAAACATATGATTATAACAAAGAAAACTCAAAATTTTATTTAATTATATGCAAGCAGATTTAAAGTAAAATTATACTGAAATAATAAATCAAAAGCCTTAAGGCTAATTTTAACGATTGATAAAAACCGTCAAAGTTGTTTAAGAGGAGTCGATGACACACATTTTACAGTATTTTCAATATACTTTTACTACAAAATAGGAAAGCTGACAACTTGAGTAGTTAATATTTTAATTTTTGCCTCCCACTTTTTGCCTCCCACACTTGATTTCTTCCTTAAGATCGTGTCCACCAATTAAGTTAGTGTGGTTAGTCCTGATAGTTTTTTAGAAATAAACACACTATTTTACAATATAGATTTCATTCAAATATCAAGGGCAATTCCTCCTGTATTTGTTATCCACCCTTGCTTCCTACACATCATTTGTTGCACATCACATCAGGTGTGGTTAGCTCTTATTATTTTTTAAGAGGTAGACAACATAAATTTTACAATATTAAGTATTGACCTTGGTCTTAGAGGCCGATTACCCATTTATATTGAGAAATTCTTAGATGATAGACAGTTTCGTGTCCGAATGGGTTCAACCCTCCCTGATATTCATGAACAGGAGATGGGTGTTCCACAGGGCAGCATACTCTCAGGCACACTTTTTAATATAAAGATTAACAGTATAGTAAAATGCATCAATCCAGGTGTGGATTGTTCGCTATATGTTGACGACTTTGTTAAATGTTATCGTGCAAAAAACATGAATACTATTGAGAGACAATTACAACAATGTCTCAATAAACTTCAGACCTGGTCTGATAAAAATGGTTTTAAAATTTTCTAAATCTAAAACCAATTGTATGCACTTTTGTCAACTACGCAAACATCACGAAGACCCTCATCTAACACTGGGCGGTTCACCTTTACTAGTAGTGGATGAGACAAAATTCCTAGGTCTTATTTTTGACCGTAAATTAACGTTTGCCTTAAAGCTCTTAACTTACTTAAAGTTGTTGCAAACACTAATTGGGGAGCAGATCAAAAAGTCCTTTTGCGACTTTACAGATCTCTTATCAGATCCAAGCTGGACTACGGCTCAATAGTATATGGATCGACTCGCAAGTCGTACTTGCAGATGCTCGATCCTATACATAATCAAGGATTACGACTTGCCTTAGGAGCCTTTCGTACATCACCAGCCGAACGTCTATATGTTGAAGCTAATGAACCATCACTGTCTCATAGATAGGACAAATTAGCCCTTCAGTATACCATTAAAATTACAATCTAACCCTTCAAATCCAACTTTCAATACTGTTTTTAATCTTAATTATGAACCTCTTTTTGATCGAAAACCGAAGGCCATTCAGCCATTTGGTCTTCGTATTAAACCAAAATTAAAAGTCAATGAAATCGACCTAAATTTGATTGCCAAGTACAAAGTACCACAAATTCCACCGTGGATTTGGACACACCAACAATTATTTTTGATCTTTGTAATAATAACAAATCCATTAAAGATCCTACAATCTTTCAAAGCAAATTTAATGAAATTAAATCGAAATACATTAACTTTCAACATATATACACAGATGGTTCTAAAGATGGAGACAAGGTAGCTGCAGCACCTGTTGTTCACAAACATAGCATAAAGAGCCGCCTGCCTGACAAGGCCTCTATCTTATCAGCTGAACTTGCCTTAAGTTTTATTCAGAAATCTGATGATGACCATTTCGTAATCTTTTTCTGATTCCCTTTCATCTCTTCAAGCACTGGGTAATATGAAACATGATAATCTGCTGTAAAATGACAATTGCCATAGTTAATGCCATCTATAGGTAGTATCATTGTAACAAGTAGAGGTGCATGTTGTCAGGAGGTTCTAATTATTTTTTTTTATTTTAGGTCAGAACATTCAGGACAGTGGCAGAGGTCATTACCGACATGTTGTATCTTGTAAAATCAGTAAGCAGACCTTTTTCCTTTGTATACTTTCGGAATCAACAAGTAATATGTCTGTCCAGATGAATGGAGTTTTAGAACACTAACAGTTAAGTATCAGGCTGGAAAAAGTATTGGTGTTTTAGAACACATTAGTGTAACCTTTAACCTCATTCTGTATGTATATATGTATGTATATCAGGTCATTTTTGACCTCTTATTGTTTCAGCATTCAGTAACGAGGAATTTATCCGTCTTTTCCTGGACCTTGTCCCAGGACCACTTTCCATGGGACAAGGCAGACAACGACTGGGGGTACTTTGGAGAGCAGCTTGGCAGCTCTCCAAGAAGCTGCCTGGCAGCTTTTAGAAATCTAACAAAAAAGGTAAATCCAACTCACAAGATGGCAGAATACAGAATGATTGTTGCATACACCACAATGTTGGCTTTATGGCATTTAAGGAGGAAATCACATTCAAGAGATATTAATGCTGAAATATATTCATATTTATTATTGAGAGTTTGGAAAATGTGGAAGCGAGTGAAGAATAAACAATGATACGATCATTTGAAGGCTGTTGTAAAATGACACTTGCCATAGTTAATGCCATCTGTAGGTAGTATCATTGTAACATGCAGATGTGCATGTTGTCAGAAGGTTCTGGTTCAATGACATTTGCCATAGTTATTATGCCTTCTGTTGGTTTAAATTAGTGAAATTGCATGCGTGTGTGTAAAAATTCAGTTTTCTAATTATTAGTTTTTATTTTAGGTCAGGACTTTCAGAACAGCGACGGAGGTGATGTCCGACATGCTCTATGTTGTACAATCAGTAAGAAGACCTTTTTCCGAATCAACAAGTAGTAAGTCGGTCCAGATGAATGGAATTTTAGAACACTAACAGTTAAGTATCGGGCTGGAATGTTGTAAAAAGTATTGGTGTTTTAGAACACATTAGTGTAACCATTTACCTCATTCTGTAAGGAACATAAACAATTATGTATGTCAGGTCATTTTTGATCTCTTATTGTTTCAGCATTCAGGTGGAATGTCCGAACCAATGAAGAATTCATCCATCTTCTCCTGGGCCTTGTCCCAGGACACTTGCCATGGGAAAAGGCAGACTACGACTTGGGGTACGTTGGAGATCAGCTTGGTACCTCTCCAAGAAGCTGCCGGGCAACCTTTAGAACACTAACAAAGAAGGTAAATCCACCTCACAAGATGGCAGAATACAGAATGATTGTTGCATACATCACAATGTTGGCTTTATGGCATTTAAGGGGGAAATCACATTCAAGATATATTAATGCTGAAATATATTCAACTTTACTACAGAGAGTTTGGAAAATGTGTAAGAGAGTGAATAATAAACAAAGATACAATCATTTGAAGGCTGCTGTAAAATGATATTTGCCATAGTTAATGCCATCTGTAGGTAGTATCACTGTATCACGCAGATGTGCATGTTGTCGGGAGGTTCTAATTATTATTTATTATTTTAGGTCAGAACATTCAGGACAGCGGCAGAGGTCGTTTCTGACATGCTCTATGTTGTACAATCAGTAAACAGACGTTTTTCCTTTGTTTACTTTCGGAATCAACAAGTAATATGCCTGTCCAGATGAATGGAGTTAAAACACTAACAGTTAAGTATCAGGCTGGAATGGTGTAAAAAGTATTGGTGTTTTAGAACACATTAGTGTAACCTTTTACCTCATTCTGTAAGAAACATAAACAATTATGTATGTCAGGTAATTTTTGACCTCTTATTGTTTCAGCATTCAGGTGATATGTCCAAACTAAAGAGGACTTCATCCATCTTCTCCTGGAAGCTGCCGGGCCTAGGTCGACTACAACAGGGGGTACGTTGGAGAGCAGCTTGGCACCTCTCCAAGAAGCTGCCTGGTCCAATTTAGAAGAAGCCTAACAAAGAAGGTAAATCCGCCTCACAAGATGGCAAAATACAGAATGATTGTTGCATACACTACAATGTTGTATAATGTGCTCCATTAGGCAACACTCTTGTTGATTAATGGCAACAGAGTAGCAAAGTGCCTAAAATGTGTAACCTTTTACGTCATTCTCTAAGAAACATAAACAATTATGTATGTTTGTCAAGTCATTTTTGGTGTCTTGTTGTTTCAGCATTCAGGTGGAATGTCCGAACAAACGAGGAATTCATCCATCTTCTCCTGGGCCTTGTCCCAGGACACTTGCCAAGGGACAAGGCGGACGACAACTGGGAGTATGTTGGAGAGCAGCTTGGCACCTCTCTAAGAAGCTGCCGGATCCAATTCAGAACCCTAACAAAGAAGGGGAATCCGCCTCACAAGATGACAGAATACAGAATGATTGTTGCATACACCACAATGTTGTATAATGTGCTCCATTAGGCAACACTCTTGTTGATTAATGGCAACAGAGTAGCAAAGTGCTTAACATGTGTAACCTCAGAGTTCCCATTCACGCACATACGCACATATGTGCGTGAATCACGCATGAAAACAAAAAATCACACACAGAAAACTGACCTTGTATGTGCATGAAAAAATACAAGTCTGATAATAAGAAAGCATGACCGTCGGTAGATTTCCAAATTCTCGTCCACTTTGTCCGAATATTTTTTTGAAAAATCAAAACGAAACTAAAACGCTTTGTTTACGAAAACATTATCCCGAGTAATTGCGTCAATTGCCCTATCCCTCTAGTGCATACTACGATGATTGGTTAGGATGTCATAAGCGCACGCGTTACCTAAATGAAAGTAGAGAAAACATCGACATCTCATTCTGGTGGTTTTGACTTATTTCTTTTTCAGATTTAGTAAGTATATTTAAAATTAAAATAAAAACTTAATAATAGAATAAATGAAGATCAAATAATTAATTCAAATCGTGTTTAGTCTCTCCCGTGTACTATTTATAGATGCGCAAACGTGTTGACTGGTATTAAATTTTTACTTGGAACGAAATGATTTACTGTAACTGTTGTCAACTTGAATATTACACTGTGCTATGTATTGTAATGCCTTCAGTAGCAAATAAAGTATGTTGAAAGGTTTAACAATCTTAAAAATTCATAGTGTACCCCCTAAATTTGTAATGTACCCCATAAATTTAACAGTAGGGGGTGCATGTACCCCCAAATGAAAAAGTCAGTGGGAACACTGGTAACCTTTTATGTCATTCTCTTAGAAACATAAACAATTATTATGTTTGTCAGGTCAATTGTTTCAGTATTCAGGTATTCCACAGTAACGAGAAATTAATCCATTTTCTCCTGGGCCTTTTCCAAGGACACTGTCTATGGACAAGGCAGACTATGACTGGGGTACATTGGAGAGCAGCTTGGCACCTCTCCAAGAAGCTGCCGGGCCGCCTTTAGAACACTAACAAAGGTAAATCCGGGTCACAAGATGGCAGAATACCGATTGTTCCATACATCACAATGTTGGCTATATGGCATTTAAGGTAGAAATCAATATATTCAACTTTACTACAGAGTTTGGAAAATGTGGAAGAGAGTGAATAATAAACAAAGATACGATCATTTTAAG
The DNA here is from genome assembly GCA_037043455.1 of Cyrtodaria siliqua. Classification (NCBI taxonomy): domain Eukaryota; kingdom Metazoa; phylum Mollusca; class Bivalvia; order Adapedonta; family Hiatellidae; genus Cyrtodaria; species Cyrtodaria siliqua. Next base: position 33,837 of record JAWPHD010006200.1, on the reverse strand, counting down.
GCTGCTGTAAAATTTGCCATAGTTAATGCCATCTGTAGGTAGTATCACTGTATCACGCAGATGTGCATGTTGTCAGGAGGTTCTAATTATTATTTTTTATTTTAGGTCAGAACATTCAGGACAGTGGCAGAGGTCATTACCGACATGTTGTATCTTGTAAAATCAGTAAGCAGACCTTTTTCCTTTGTATACTTTCGGAATCAACAAGTAATATGTCTGTCCAGATGAATGGAGTTTTAGACACTAACAATTAAGTATCAGACTGGAAAAAGTATTGGTGTTTTAGAACACATTAGTGTAACCTTTAACCTCATTCTGTATGTATATATGTATGTATATCAGGTCATTTTTGACCTCTTATTGTTCAAGCATTCAGTAACGAGGAATTGATCCGTCTTCTCCTGGACCTTGTCCCAGGACACTTTCTATGGGACAAGGCAGACTACGACTGGGGGTACGTTGGAGAGCAGCTTGGCACATCTCCAAGAAGCTGCCGGACAGTGTTTAGAACCCTTACGAAAAAGGTAAATCCACCTCACAAGATGGCAGAATACAGAATGATTGTTGCATACACCACAATGTTGGCTTTATGGCATTTAAGGAGGAAATCACAGTCAAGAGACATTAGTGCTGAAATATATTCAACTTTATTATTGAAAGTTTGGAAAATGTGGAAGCGAGTGAATAATAAATAATGATATGATAACTTGAAGGCTGTTGTAAAATGACATTTGCCATAGTTAATGCCATCTGTAGGTAGTATCATTGTAACATGCAGATGTGCATTTTGTCAGAAGGTTCTGGTCCAATGACATTTGCCATAGTTATTATGCCTTCTGTTGGTTTAAATTAGTGAAATTGCGTGCGTGCGTGTGAAAATTCAGTTTTCTAATTATTATTTTTTATTTTACGTCAGGACTTTCAGAACAGCGACGGAGGTGATGTCCGACATGCTCTGTTGTACAATCAGTGAGCAGACCTTTTTCCTTTGTTTACTTTCGGAATCAACAAGTAGTATGTCCAGATGAAAGGCATTTTAGAACACTAACAGTTAAGTATCAGGCTGGAATGTTGTAAAAAGTATTGGTGTTTTAGAACACATTAGTGTAACCTTTTACCTCATTCTGTAAGGAACAAACAATTATGTATGCCAGGTCATTTTTGATCTCTTATTGTTTCAGCATTCAGGTGGAATGTCCAAACTAAAGAGAACTTCATCCATCTTCTCCTGGAAGCTGCCGGGCCCAATTTAGAAGGCTAGCAAAGAAAGTCAATCTGCCTCACAAGATGGCAGAATACAGAATGATTGTTGCATACACCACAATGTTGTATAATGGGCTCCATTAGGCAACACTCTTGCTGATTAATGGCAACAGAGTAGCAAAGAACTTAAAATGTGTAACCTGTTACGTCATTCTCTTAGAAACATAAACAATTATGTATGTTTGTCAGGTCATTTTTAATCTCTTGTTGTTTCAGCATTCAGGTGGAATGCCTGAACAAACGAAGAATTCATCCATTTTCTCCTGGGCCTTGTCCCAGGACACTTTCCATGGGACAAGGCAGACTACGACTGGGTTATGTTGGAGAGCAGCTTGGCACCTCTCCAAGAGGCTGCCCAGCCGCCTTTAGAACACTAACAAAGAAGGTAAATCCACCTCACAAGATGGCAGAATACAGAATGATTGTTGCATACACCACAATGCTGGCTTTATGGCATTTAAGGAGGAAATCACATTCAAGAGATATTAATGCTGAAATATATTCAACTTTAGTATTGAAAAGTTGGAAAATGCGGAAGCGAGTGACTAATAAACAAAGATATGATCCTTTTAAGGCTGCTGTAAAATGATAATTGCTTTGTTAATGCCATCTGTAGGTAGTATCACTGTATCGCGCAGATGTGCATGTTGTTGGAAGGTTCTAATTATTATTTCTTATTTTAGGTCAGAACATTCAGGACAGTGGCAGAGGTCGTTTCCGACATGTTGTATCATGTAAAATCAGTAAGCAGACCTTTTTCCTTTGTTCTTTCAGAATCAACAAGTAATATGTCTGTCCAGATGAATGGAATTTTAGAACACTAACAGTTAAGTATCAGGCTGGAATGTTGTAAAATTGAATGTTGTCAAGATGATTGGTGTTTTAGAACAAATTAACAGCTAAATATCAGGATGGAATGTTTTCCAGATGAATGGTGTTTTAGAACATCTTAACAGCTAAGTATCAGGTTGGAATGTTGTCAAAATGTATGGTGCTTTAGAATGCATTAACAGCTATGGTGCTTTAGAATGCCTTAACAGTTATGTTGCTTTAGAATGCATTAACAGCTATGGTGCTTTAGAATGCATTAACAGCTATGGTGCTTTAGAATGCATTAACAGCTATGGTGCTTTAGAATGCATTAACAGCTATGATGCTTTAGAATGCATTAACAGCTAAGTATCAGGTTTGAATGTTGTCAAGAAGAATGGTGTTTTAGAACACTTAACAGCTTAATATCAAACATGAATGTTGTCAAGATGAACGGTGTTTTAAAACACCTAATAGCTTAGTATCAGGCTGGAATGTTGTCAAGATGAGCGGTGTTTTAGAACACCTAATAGCTTAGTATCAGACTGGAATGTTGTCAAAATGAACGGTGTTTTAGAACTCTCTAACAGCTAAGTATCAGGCTGGAATGTTGTCAAAAGGAAAACTCCTCATTATCAAAAGGCTGTATTATTGTTGATTTAAAACAAGATTTTTGATAATATCTACCAAATTACATCTGGATTAGATGAAAAAGTTAGAACAAATAAGTTCAACTAATTTCAATCAACAAAGGATCTCCTCATGACCTTGACCTTTTACCTACTGATCTCAAAAAGCACTAGAGGTCATTATCTCACCACAGGCAGTCCACCTATGAAGTTTCATGAGATTTGCTTCAGAGGGAGGTGTTATGGAGCCGACAACAAGGTTTTTCATTATCTGGTCACATTGACCTTGACCTTTGACCTACTGACCTCAAAATCAATAGGGTCATTCTCTCATCACAGGCAGTCCCACCATGAAGCTTTATGAGATTTGATTCAGGGGGAGAGAGTTATGGAGCGGTAAATGGACTTCGTTTAGCGGGCATATAATTATTAAAACCTGGAGAAAATATACTATATATCATGGTTTCACTAATTGTTTTCAACTCCTCCAGGGCACGAAAATTCCATTTGTCCGCTCGCCATTATGTGTGCTCATTGATGCAAGACGAGTAGAAATTCAGATAAATTCTGAAACAATTTATCAATTTGATCATTCAAATAATTAGAATGTAGGACGACTAACTCAGAAACAAATTTTCCTGCCCTGTCTTTGGACCCCAATATTATTACAAACCGTTTGAAAACACCAGTGTACAATGGTTTGATGATTCATTGCATCTCTGTGGCCCCATCGCACAAAATCCTAGGAATTTCATTGGATTAGAACGGCCAAATGGTGACCCATTATTCTATAGTGGGTCAGTAGATTTCATAGAGGGTCATTACAACAATATGGACTACAATTCCGATTCAAAGTTTTAATCATTTGCAAATAGTTCTTTAAGGCGTTATAAGTACTAATAATGATGGTTTCAGTGAATCCTTTTTGTCTGTTATAATAAATGTATATTATTAATGACTCAGTCAATGATGTTTGTTAGGTTTGTTTCAATGTTGTTCTGAATAATTTTTAGCACAAGTTGGGCCATATACGATGGTAAATTTTTTGTGGTGTAGGCAGATCACTATTTTTCCTGGACAGAACCAGTACTGTATACCTCCCTATATCCTTAAGAATCGACACTTTCTCACTTCACAAGTCGAGATCCTAGTGGGATTCAAACCCGCAGCGGTGAGAGACACAGCGGCTTTACTATCCCAGCCACAGACATGCTATTGGTATTAATCACAAACAGTTAAAGAATGTCTAGTATTAATGACTGAATTCAATATCCATTTTAAAGGTATTATTCGCCATATTTTTGGTTGATTTATTTCAGGGATTTATATTGTTTAGCAATGGGACTTATATGATATACTTGGATGAAATAAAAATGCTGCTTTAAAACGAGTACATGGTTCTTTTTGGGTGAAAGAGCTTTGTTTGTGCATAGTGTATAAAATTATTGTCTCTACCAAACGCACGTCTATAATGAAATTTTATTCCCTGGTATTTGGCATCATTCACAATACCAGTATTATCCTCAATTACTTATAGTGTCCTCGTCTGTTTGTGTACACATCCTTTAAACAAAGAAATCCGCAGATTCATATGTCTCACCTGACAGGGACTGAACTTGGTGCCAGTATTACTCACATTTCACTATTTTTATAATGTCTTTTCTGTAATATATTCTGCCATGCACATATCTTTTAAAAATGATGATCATTGCCTATTGTTAATCAAACGTCTGCATGTATTTGGTATTTATAATAAATATGGTAATAAAATATCTGCTTGTAGTTGGTATTTATAAAACCTTGGTAATGGAATATTTGCTTGTAGGTGCTATTTACAATATACTTGTAGTTGTATTTATAATACTAGTCTTATGGTAATCGAATGTCTGACTGAAACTCGTATTAATAAAAGTTTATCTCATTTTAAATATTCTTTAAAATTAGAAGTTCTTTCATTTGTGTTTTTTATTAAAATATGTTAATTATATTATTTTAATTAGAATGAAGTGAATGAACGTTGGTGCTGTTTTCAAACAATTTCTAAAAAAATGTTTAAGATGAAAATCTTTTTTTCCGAAAATATAGGATGCATCATTATAGTGTTAACTGTCACCATCAAGGATCAAGTTAATCTGGAAATATATTCTAATAAACTACCAATTTTGCCACACATGTATTATATGATTCTCATGTGATACCTATTATATGATACTTTAAAAAAAGGGAGGAGTACCCAATTCTCATATAAAATATTTTATTTATGAATCATATCATATGAGAATCATATAGAAACTTTATGTATTTATATCATATAAAACAAGTATATAAATACCATATGAAACCGTTTATATGTGGCTTCTTTTATAAAGGAATCCTATGAAATAGTGACCTAGTGTTTCCCTCAGGATTTAAAAAAAGGCAGAGTGCTCCCTGAAAAGCGGCATTTTTAAGCGGGCAAGACTAAGCATAATGGGCGTGCCGTGCCGCACGCACATACAGAGTGTCTAAATATTAAAATGGAAAAAAATTCATTATTTATGTAGTGAATGAAGGTAACCCGTAGCCGTTGGGTTTCTTTTCAAGTGAGTAAGATTTCAAAAAAATAATAAGGAAAACGCGAAGTGAAAGTAGAACATTTAAAGCATCCGAAATAAAGAGTGCTACTCCACCATTCCGCTTTAAGGAAAACACTAAATACATGCACATGTTAAGTATATTGCCTGTTAACTTAGACCTAAATTACAGTTCATTTACGCCAAATAAAATTATATGTGTGGTTCCATGCTCCCCTACTCCACCTAAACATTTTATGTAAAAAATAAAATATATAAAATATTTTCCCGACACACCTACCCTATTTTTTAAGCATGTAATAGAAGCCACACAGTTTTATTTGGCCTTATCCATCACTCTAAATAAAACAAAATATCTTACCATGGTCAGGCATGAAAATAAATTTAAAGGGACTGGAGGAGTGTTATATACCCGACCCTGTTGACCATTAAATTAGTTTAACATTTAAAACATTCCTTTAAACCCAACAATGTTCTGATGTTACTGTTTAGAAAGTACTTTCCAAATCCGGTTTACTCAGAACCTTGTGAGTTTTTAGACCAATCATTTTCATAAACAATAATAAAATTTGATTAAACAGACAATTTAGTGCTCACATTTTACAAGAAACTCGAGCACAATGTTTTTATTTTTATTTGGGTTGACATTCATAATTCTTCCAGATCGCCCCCAGTCCTTTTAATAAAGCAAAAGAACATTGAAAGGACACAAGGCAATTTTGAATCAAAATTAGCATCACAATTTATTAAACCAGTATCATTTTCACTTTAAACTTGCTTGCATAAATTATATAAAAAAAAAATTTTAGTTTTTAATTTTTCTTCACTATTTTACCAAATGTTGCAATATATTATTGGTGCAATATTATCAATAGTCAGCAATATGTAAAAACAACTTGCTTTGAACTTTTTATATAATTAATGATTGCAAAAATGTTGAAGTTCGCCGCTGGGTTTTAAACAAATAAAGATTGCAATGTGTCCCTTTAACAGTAAAAGCACTAATATTACAACTCATTGATTATAAGTAAAAGACTAAAGCCAGGCACCCATTTATACGTGATCCGTGGTCCGTGTCCGCATTCATACTGTCAGTGTCCGTCAAAAATCGCATATTGTGCGATCAGACAGAGACACGGAACTGATTAATGGATGCTTGCAAAACATTTTCTCAACATAACCGATTTTTCACAGATATGGATACGGACGAGGATCATGTACATGGATGACCGGCTTAAAGCTGATGAAATCATCAATTTGGCTAAAGCCAAGTTAACATGTATGACAAACTAACACTAATACAGCTTTTTAACAAACCATTAACTACTCTGCCATCACACTGTGGCAGCACAATGTACGTTTGGTCTTGGAAGCGTCGTTGAGAAATCTGGCATTCGTTGACAGCCATAGTCAGGTCAGAAAAACACGGCTTGCATATGTAGTGCCATCGGAGAATTACCTGCAAACCAGTGTAATCTCTCTTGAACCCTGTAACATAAATGCATATGTGTATTGAAACAATGAAAACACAGCTCTATGTACGTGTATATGACATTCCTGAGTAGCTAGTGTTCCATAATTAAAACAGGGAATGCTTAAGTAGCGTTGTACAAATTGGTTTCACATTGTATGCCTTATGAAGAGCAACATCATTCTATGTACGAAACAAGGCATTTAAAGGGAGTGTGGCATATATTCAAACAAGCTTTATTAGGCAAAAAAAAATATACCTGTGTGTCCGGTGGCCCGACCGACCCTATTTTTAAGGGGCCGACCCTAAAACTTTTATGAAGTTCTGAACAATGATTTATCATATCGAGGTAAACTGACATCACAGACAAACTTTCAGTTGTATCATCAACTTGTATGGGGTTTATGAGATAAATACATATAGAATCTCACAATATCTTGCACCAAAAAAAGAAAAATTAAAAAAAAAGAAAAAAGAAAAATACTCATTTTTTTTTTTTTACATTTGTTCAGAGCAATGATTTATCACAATTTATTATATATACCTATCAATAATATATACATAGTACCTTCATTTTCTTACAATGGAATACAACAACCTGTATCACACTACAGGTTATCACTGTGCTACTAAAAATAGAATTAGTATCACTATCTTACTAAAAATAGAACAGCGTTTTTTCCAATGATTCAAGCAAGTTTTACGCCACTATGCGTGAGAACATCAAGACGACGTTACGTCATACAAACAAAACAAGTAGGTCAGACCAATGAACACCAACACCTTAAAACTACATACATTTTCCCGCTGCACTTTATCGAGAAATAATATGCTTTATTGAATGTGTATGCAATAGCAATGCAAATATTTCTATGTTAATGATGTGTAAGAGCAGTGATTTTTTTTGGTAGGTTTTACTACCGAATATCGGCGGTTTCCCCTACAAATAATTTCCCAATTTGCTGCATATTTTCCCAATTAGAATGATACACAAATTTGAAATAGTAAATTAACTCTTAAAGTATAGGGAAAAGTGCTTTCCGTAAGCGTATGTCATTGTAATTTCCGCGAAAACCTATATCGTCGTACAACCAGGTTTGGGTAAAAGCCGTACTGTACTTCGATAAAAATAATCATTGTGCTGAATAGCTAGTTCAATATCTAGAACATTCGCCGCTTTTACCCCCTCTGCACAACAACCTTGTAGTCGCGCGCGCACCTGCTATCCAATGGGCGTCTCGCTTTTATATTTTGTCACCATAATCAATCGAACGCTTTAAATTGGCATAGTATTATACGAAACAACGACGAAAGGCGTTCTTTAACCAAGATTTTCTTCGATATCAACAAACTCCATCATATCATCACATAATTCAAAATATTATGTAAAAAAGTTAAAAAAGCAGGTCGCAAAGGGCTTGCAGAGCATAAGCTCTTTGATTAAAAAGCTGAGCGGGAGTCCGATTCCGACGGATGGTGATGAACCCGACAAATGTGACTCTGACAAACAGATTTCGTCAGAAATACCCGCAGGTACTGAAATTTCCCAACCTACGAGTGACAAAAAAAAAGAAAACTGTCTTTTTGAATGAATGAATTACAATAATAACATATTATGAGCAATAAATGCCTTCAAAGTACTTTGTTTTCATGTAGACCATACTGATTATAGAATTCAGAAAATTTCCCAATTTTGTAAAAACGCCGCTAAATTTTCCCAATTGAAAAGGTAGAGGTACCTTTGAAAAAAGGTAAAAAAATCACTGAAGAGGTATATAATAAAAGGATCATTACTAGAGTAACGTGTTCTCCGCCTCTCGTGTGATCCTTGATCTGGCATTTACCTACACAGTCTGCGAAATTAGCGGTTGTCCGGTTTCCTTTTCCTTTCGGGCAACCAGTTTTTGATGAAATCTAAAAGTCTAAAAGTTAATTTCGCAGACTGCCTACTGAGGTGATACAAACTTCCAGAACACGTTACTTAAGTAACGTCATAATAGTAATAATCCTATTATATTACATATTTGTCTGATTTGTATAGGAAATACTGGGAACAGAAAAGCTACATCTACTCGTTTGCTCTACTGGGAACATTGCTCGGCCTTTTCTTTCAGTGGCGGGAATGCCAAATGACGTTCCGATTGTTTTACGGACATCGTCGTCAGATTCTGCCACTAGGGAATAACGACTACGGAAATTAACGAAGAATTCCGATGTCACTTTGTATGACGTAACATCGTCTTGGCGTTCTCGTGCAAACTGGTGTAAAAAGGTGCGAATCATTAAAAATATTAATAAAATATCATTTTAAATTATGTAATATATAGTTTAATAACCAGTTTTTGAGATACTGAAAATATTTCCCTCGGTAGAGAAATGGCCCCGATATAAGAACTCGTAGCACCTGCACTCGTTCTTATTTCGGGGACATTTCTCTACCTCGAGAGATATTTCCCGTATCTCAAAAACACTGGTTATTAAACTCTATATATAGAGGTAAACTGACATCACAGAGAAACTTTCAGTTGTATCATCAACTTGAATTGGGTTTATGAGATAAATACATGTAGAATCTCACAATATCTTGCTCCAAAAAAATAAGAAAAAAATGCCTACCCTATTTTTTAGAGCATGCAATAGGAAACACACCTATTTTTTTTTTTGGCCTAAGAAATAATATATTTCCAGCAGATTTATATTGTGCGAGATAAAAATTTGGTGTTTGGGACTTGAAACACATCGAAACCGCGGACCCTGGAATCGTCGATGATCAAGTCCTGCACACCTGGCATTGATCTGGCACAATATAAACACGCTGTAAATATTTTATTTCTTAAATCATTCACTTTTTGAGCAGTACTAACATGTATCCACCGTAAGTAAAACAGAAACTTTACATTCAAATTAGTTTTTATATCAAACCTTTAGTTCATAATTTACTAGCGTTGTGGTTTATAAATGTTGACTCACCTCAACCTTGACCTTCTCCTGAAGCATGACGATGCTGGAAACCCATTCGTCATCCTCATCGGTCATTGTCTCTTCCTTCTTACGCTTGGCACGCTCAGCTTCAATCAATATCTGCATGCGCTTTTCCGCTAACTCCTCTGCCATTTGCTCACGGATACGAATCTGCTCTCTGGAGGTAGAAAAAAGTTTCCGTCTTTGTAGAGAATCAGTTATTATGAGAAACAAAATTTGGCATAGCATTAACCCTTAACCCGCAAAGCACGACTATAATAGCCTTTTGCATCCATTGTAAACCCAGATCAGGGTTTTCAATGTCTGACTGCTGATCAGTCATTTTCCCCAAACACCCCTTTGTCACATAAATGGAATGGTCTTAATTCAAAGAAAGAACAGTCCATTATATATATGTAGTGGGTTAAGGGTTAATAATGGTACACTGATAAACAAGAGGTCAATGACCTTGAAGCTCTACTGATTGATTTTGATTTCAGGAAGTAGTCGCTACAGACTTGTCTTTTGAAAAATTATTTTTAGCCGTGGCGGCTATCTTGAATTTCCGGCCGACCTGAAATTTTGCTAGGATCAATTTGACATGAAGAGCAACATTCCTGTGAAGTTTCATGAAAATCCGTCAAGAAGTTTCACAGGAATAGTCGCTACAAGTTTTCATTATATAACTCTATGTAAACAAAGATGGCCACTGACAGCCATGTTTAACGTTGAATCAAATAATATTTGAATCTGATACATCATGTCATGCTAATCATTTTACAAAAAGTCCCATATCAATATCACTTATAGTTTTCAAGACGTAGTCGCTACAAACTTCTTTTTTAAAAAATCTAATTTTAGCTATGGCAGCCATCTTGAATTTCTGGCCGATCTGAGATTTTGCTAGGATCAATTAAACATTAAGAGCAACATTCCTGTAAAGTTTCATGAAAATCTGCCAAGTAAAGGATTAGTCGCTACAAGTTTTTACTATATAACTCTATGTAAACAAAGATGGCCGCTGGCACCCATGTTTAACGTTGAATCCAAACAATTTTTGACAAGGACCAACATCATGTCATGCTGATCATTTTACAAAAAGTCCAATATCAATATCACTTATAGTCTTCAAGAAGTAGTCGCTACAAACTTGTATTTTGAAAATCTATTTTTAGCCATGGCAGCCATCTTGAATTTCCGGGCGACCTGAAATTTTGCTAGGATCAATAAGACATCAAGAGCAACATTCCTGTGAAGTTTCATGAAAATCCGTCAAGTAGTTTTAGAGGAGTAGTCGCTACAAGTTTTCATCATATAACTCTATGTAAACAAAGATGGCCTCTGGCAGCCATGTTTAACGCCGAATCAAAATAATGTTTGACTCTGATAACCACCATGTCATGCTGATCATTTTACAAAAAGTCCCATATCAATATCACTTATAGTTTTCAAGACGTAGTCGCTACAAACTTCTTTTTTAAAAATCTATTTTTAGCTGTCAGGCCATCTTGAATTTCTGGCCGATCTGAAATTTTTCTAGGATCAATTAGACATTAAGAGCAACATTCCTGTAAAGTTTCATGAAAATCTGTCAAGTAGTTTCAAAGAAGTAGTCGCTACAAGTTTTTACTATATAACTGTTTGTAAACAAAGATGGCCGCTGGCAGCCATGTTTAACGTTGAATCAAACGATTTTTGACAAGGACCAACATCATGTCATGCTGATCATTTTAGAAAAAGTCCCATATCAATATCACTTATAGTTTTCAAGAAGTAGTCGCTACAAACTTGTATTTTGAAAATCTATTTTTAGCTTTGGTGGCCATCTTGGATTTCACATCAACATGAATTTTTGCTAGGATCAACTAGACTTCATGGGCAACATTTCTGTAAAGTTTCATGAATAACCATCCAGTAGTTTCAGAGGAGTAGTCGTTACAAATAAAAGTTTACGGACAGACGGACGGACGACGGACACCGCACCACGGCATAAGCTCTGCTGATCTCTGATCAGTCGAGCTAAAAAAAAAATCTGAACAATATCACTTACACTTTTCAAGAAGTAGTCGCTACAAATTTATTTATTGTAAATTTACTTTTAGCAGTGGTGGCCATCTTGAATTTCCGGCCGACCTGAAATTTTGCTAGGATCAATTAGACATCAAGAGCAACATTCCTGTGAAGTTTCATGAAAATCCGTCAAGTAGTTTCAGAGGAGTAGTCGCTACAAGTTTTTACTAAATAACTCTATGTAAACAAAGATGGCCACTGGCAGCCATGTTTAACGTCGAATCAAAACGATTTTCAACAAGAACCAACATCATGTCATGTCGAATCAAAACGATTTTAAACAAGGACCAACATCATGTCATGCTGATCATTTTGGAAAAAGTCCCATATCAATATCACTTAAGAGTTTTCAAAAAGTAGTCGGTACAAACGTGTTTTTTAAAAATCTATTTTTAGATTTAGCAGCCATCTTGGATTTCACATCAACCTGAATTTTTGCTAGGATCAACTAGACTTCATGGGCAACATTTCTGTAAAGTTTCATGAAAATCCATTTAGTAGTTTTAGAGGAGTAGTCGCTACAAAAAAAAAGTTTACGGATGGACAGACGGACCTGTCTGTCGGACGTACGGACTCCGCACCACGGCATAAGCTCTGCTGATCTCTGATCAGTAGAGCTAAAAATAAAAATATATATATATTTAAAAAAAAAGAAACAAAAAAAAAAAGTTGGTAAAGGTCAGACGAAAAATGAAAGCCCCATCGTATTAACGAGGCAAAATATAGCATTTTTAACTAAATAAAGTTCCACAACTCCGCTGTTACTGGTCCGATCTGGCTGGTTTTCAAACTGGTCCGATCTGGCTGGTTTTCAAACTTATCCGAGCTTTCACTGATATTAACAATCTGTTAAAGTCTGGTAAAGATCGGATGAACAATGAAGGCCCTTGGCCAGTAAGAGCTAAAAATCATCAGCTCCAAAAAGTAGGTAAAGGTCATAGATGAAATCCATGCATCCAAAAAGATGCACTGCCCAAGACACAACTATGTCAAATTAGAATATTTTTTCTTCTGCCCAAGACACAACTATGTCAAATTAGAATATTTTTTCTTCCAAAGATTAAGCTATAAATTAGGTTTGAAACAGCTAGTGCATAATTATAGTTCATGAGAAAGTGATGTAAATGTAACAATTAAAGTTATCTGCCCTTTGCTTTGATGGTGAAGGTCACATCCACATTTGCTGTCACGTTGCAATGTACCGATCATTATACAACTATAATCAAAGTTTGAAAGGTCGTAATGAATACAGTTGTGAAAAAGTGACCTAAACACCAAAGTTGAAGGTAAAAATTATAAGGTTATCTGCCCTTTGCTTGGAGAGTCAAGGTCACATCCACATTATGCTTTGTCATATTGCGATGTTCCAACCTAGATACAACTATAAACAAAGTTTGAAAGGTGTAGTGCATACAGTTTGCGCAAAATTGACCTCAATGCAAAAGTTGAAGGTAAAATTATTAAGTTATCTGCCCTTTGTTTGGAGGGTCAAGGTCACTTCAACATTTGCTTTGTCACGTTGCGATGTACCACTCAAGATACAACTATAAGCAAAGTTTTAAAGGTCTAGTGCATACAGTTTGTGAATGCAAATGTTGAACATAAAAATTATTAAGTTATCTGCCCTTTGCTTGGAGGGTCAAGGTCACTTCCGCATTTGCTTTGTCATGTTGCGATATACCACCCAAGATACAACTATAAGCAAAGTTTGAAAGGTCTAGTGTATAAAGTTCGTGAGAAAATGACATAAACGCAAAACTTGAATGTTGACGCTGCCACCGCCATCACTGCCACGGCCCCCGGAAAAGGCGAGACAATAGAAAACAGATCGTACAACGTTCATTCTACGTTCGTTCTGTGTTCATTCTGCGTTCATTTTCCGTTTGCTCAGCCTTTGTTATGCGTAAATTCTGCATTTATTTGGGGTACTTGAATGCAACTGGGTCTGTATTATAGGCCAAATACTTTTCAAGTTCTGACCAAGGTTAGGTTGCAGTTTAAAGTGTGACTGACAGAGGACAACGAACAAAGTGATCCCAAAGTGCCTGCCATGCTAAACAGGCGACACAATAAATAATGTCCCTGTAGTGACATAAAATATTTTGAAGAAAAATATCACAATTCTGTTAAAAACTAAGAATTTAGAAAAAACTATATATAACTCACCTTCACTAAGGTTTAGTTGGGGCATTTTCGTCAACACAAACCACAACAAGGTTCTGACAGTTGGTATAGCGATGACGTCCCTGACTGTGAGGAAAACCCACCAGATACATTTAAGGATAACAAGTCCATTACCAGTCATCTATCATCATACTTTCTCTACACTTTGACCATAATTCGGTCATTCCATTGCCGACAAACAGTGCATCACTGCCAGTGAAAATCATTTGCCAATTGACTGGATATCTGGATTAGCATTTGTACTTGCACCGCTCGCATACTCCTGAATTGCACTTTCAGTTTTTTGTTCATCAGTCTGGCATGCGCTACGTTCACCAATTTTCTGCTCCCTCGTGGTGAGAGACACTTATACGACTAGAAGCGTAGAGTGTGAGGTTGCCAGACACGAGACATTTTTCTTGTGTCTGTCATTGCCTCCAACAGACTGACACTAGTTGGGAGTATGCGGATCAATGGTAAAAATCAGGCTGTTTACTGTAATAATACATTCACCGTTTAAACAAACTGCACATTAGTATATCCCGACTGGAATTACAGCATGAACATCCGTCCCTTGTAAGAGGCTGGCAAACAGTCGCCCAAAGCCAGAACACACTGTCTTGACACAAAATATGCCAAAGAACCAGAGCACTGACACATTATTTCAAACCATCATTCTTAATGTCCACTTGTTTGTATGTAATAAAGTCCAGCAATAATCCAGGTCCCCTGAAACAAAAAATATTATTACTTTTTAAAAACAATAATATGATCGAGTTCTACATCACAATGATAAACACGTAAAAACATCGAGCTTTATGTTGGGACAAGCACCTCAGAGGGTATGATGGATGAGATGTTACCAATACCGTATTTAGGTCAATCCACCTTTTACACGAGTGCTGTATGGAAAGCTTGACTTTACCCATGGGGGCAGATAAAGTTAAGCACATCAACAACGACATATAAACAGAACTTTGCATGATGTCATTGTGTAAATAAACATGCAAAACGTACATTACAGCTGTTTCAGGTTTCAGAAATTGTTAGGCAGTAATAAATAAATTGCTAGATTATCATCCCCGCCTGCACCCCGTTTTTTTATGCCGGCCAAGCAATTTTTTTAAAAAAAAATTGCTTCAGACACCGATTTTCCCAACAACTTTATGCATTTTACCGCCGAAACCCGCGTTTTAAACCTGTCTACTGGAACTCGGACACGTAAAAACTGGTGTTGAGGTACAAAATTGCTATCACATGATTTGATTTCCTGTTTGTTCATGCAAGTTCACATTATTATGAATTTTACAATAAAAAAACATTATATTCTACTCTATTCAATTTCTCTTCTTAAAACGGCACGAAACGGGCAAATTAAATGGGAAACAAGAGGAACAAGAGGGCCTGTGGATGCTCTACTGGTTAAAGCTAAAGTTTGCGTTTTAACGGGTCTTAACTCCATCAAAAATCATTCAACCGGTACAAGGCTATGATACGCACACAACTAGATCTAGTATTAATCATCCATAAAAAGTTTTGTTGAAATCTGGCGAGGGGTTCAGGAGAACTAGTCCAGATAACATTTGTGTATTAAAACCTTTAAAGCGCCATAGCTCTGCCAAATTAGTCAACCGGAACATAGTAACGCTATGTACAACTAATAATGCTTGGTACTGATATTGCAATGTTTCGCTGAAATGCGCCCAAATGAAGGTCCTATCGTCTTCACAAGGCAAAAACAGCATCTTTGAACTAATTCAAGGGCCATAACTCCAGTGTGACAAATCCGATTTGGTTGGTTTTCAAACTGGTCCAAGATTTAACTGTAAGTAACAATCTGGTAAAGTCTGGTAAAGAGCGGATGAAAAATTAAGACCCTATCGTCTTAACGAGGCAAAATACAGCATTTTTAACTAAATCAAGGGCCATAACTCTGGTGTTACTGGTCCGATCTGCTGGTTTTAGAACTCGTCAGAGCTTTTATTGATAACAATCGTGTCAAATTTGAAAAAGATCGGATGAAAAATGAAGGCCCTATCCTGTTAACGAGCCCTAATTATAGCATATGTCAGAAAATCAAGGGCAATAACTCCTGTGTAAATGGTCCGATCTGGCTGGTTTTCATCGATATTGTAAAGGCAACTCACATTTCAATAACATTTAACCTTTTATCAAATCTGAAGATGTTGCTGACATTCCATAGTAACCTTGGGATAAATCCTTTAATATTGTGCTTCTAAAAGGTCGCTGACCTTCCAATACTCATTTTCTTATCCTGGCATATTAACATTGTACTTGCAGTCTGATTAGACAATTAGATGCATTTGTAATCGTAACTTTTAATGTTAATCGGCATGTTTTATTTTATATTAATGTTTCGGTAAGTATAACTGTACATGAGAAGGACCACCTATCAGTCAGAAAGACCACCAGTTTTCAAAAGAAGAAAGTCCTCCTGCAGGCTTCTTACTCATAAAAGTTAGTGTTAGGGCACGAAAATTCCACTCGTCCGCTCCCCATGACGAGTGCTCATTGATGCAGGACGAGTAGTAATTCAGATAAATTCTTTAAACATTTATCAATTTGACCATTCAAATATTATGAAGGACGAATAACTCAAGAAACATTTTTTCCTGCCCTGATATTGTCACAGAAAGTTATATTCTCCATAGAATAATATCACAAATAATTAAATAAAACAAAGAACTTTATTCATTGGGTGTGAAAATTACTAGTTCTGTTTATTTCCTTTTTTTCCGACTCACTAATGTCTGCATTACCGTACTTTTTTTGCGCAGGTCTTTTTCTGCCAGGTTTCGCTCCTTGGAAATAATGAAGAAAGGTCATCTTAGGTTAAACATTAGACCGCAAACAATATTCTGTTCATTATCAGTTAGGTTTACATCGCAGTATTGATTACTCCTCCTCTTTCGAAAACAACAAATATAAACAAAACAAATAAGCTTTAAAATTAGTTCACACACAAAGTTGTTAATTTTTGGGTCTGATTTCGTTCCGTTTGATTTTGGCATTACATTTTCGTCTAATGTTTAACATGCCCAACGGTGTTGTGCATGTCAGCTTGCAAAATTGATATGCCTGACTTGATTTTCACTGACCGCGTACTTTTGGCTACCAGCTAATTTCGAAGACTGTAGTAGTATGTGTTACTATTTTTGCCTCGTGCCGAGGCAATATTCCATTTGTCGCATAAAAATATAAAAAAATAAAATTTCACCCCCGTACCCAGTTTGAAATAAATTTGGATGATAAACTAGCAATCAACTGATTACTGCCTTAAGTAAAATTCTAAATAAAAATGTTTGTGGGAGTGTTAAAGTTGTCAGGACAAATCTTGGGAGGTGCTCAAAACAGGAGAGTCCCAAAAGTGAATCACAAAATGCATTATTAATAATAATAATAATAACTTTATTTCAAGAAGGTAACATATTAAGACATAGCATTTACACAAGTTTTTTTTACAATATGGCCATCTATAAATCAACAAAATATAACAATGTAAGCATATAATGCAAGATAAAACAATACATGCATCACTTTATAACTTCAACAAGACAGACAAATGTGAGGTCATTCTCTTTAAAGTAGCTATGCCACCAACAACAGCCACATTTTACAACATATGTACACCGTTTCTAAGCCTACTGATGTCATCATGAGGTATATATCAGGGGGTTTTTTTACAAATAGGGGAAGGCGCCCAGGCCCTTTCAGAGGGGAAAAAACGCGCGATTTTTTCGATTTAGGGGGGAAATTTTGTGTGACATCGCTGATAAAAGTTCACAAAATATACCGCAAACCACAACAGTTACTTCCCTTGTTATTATTCATCGTCGTAAAGGTAAACCGTAAAGTGTTCTACGATAAACAATTGCGAAGCGTCGAAGGCGATTTATCGTTTTTTTCGTCCATGATTTATTAGTCTTTAAATTTAAGAAATAGAACATCGTTTACTGTGAATTATCGTTTAATATATCACGGTTTGGAGTTCAATTGTAAACAATAATTTCATGAGCCCTAAGGGCGAGTGAAATAATTGTTTACATTTGAACGACAAACCGTGATATATTATAGATAATTCACCGTAAACGATGCTCTATTTCTATTCTTATACCCCTAAAATGTGAAAATAACGCACACATCTGAAATCTTTCGCATTGCTTTGCTTGCTCTCCTAACGTTGCATACGTTACAATGCGGAATGCGGAATGCGCAATGCTTATTCTCCTAACGTTGCAAAAATTACAGTGATATATCGTTCAATATAACGAGATATTTTAAACTAGGCTATATAGTGCGGGTGTATTAGAATAAAGGGGAACTTTCTGTAGAGGGGAATTTTCAACCTTAAATAGAGGGAAAATGTAGGTTCCCCAGATAGGGGAAGACGCCGGTATCCGGCGTCAGTTATATAGTAAAAAAAAAACTGTATATATATATGAGTCAATTTCAAAATTCGCAGGTTTTTTTAAACACACAAACATGACGAAAATAAAAATCATTTATTTAGCTCTAAACTTTCCTATCCTTTTGTCAGACATTTGTAGAAGGGATCGAACATGTTTTCCACCCTTATTTGTGATTATATTCCTGGGTATTTGCACCAATATTTACATAATTTCATTTTATCCTTAAAAGTGCCAAACTGCAACAAGTTACCTTAATTGATGATTGCATTTTGACTTTTGTCCCTAACAGTTGTTAAAACAGCAAATATTTATTTCTGAGTTTATTGTGACAGTATGAATTTTTTGTTTCAAAAATACACTTCATTCATAAGTATAGAATCGTTTTTTTTTTAGTGGTGTTGCACGTAGCGATATATTTTGCATGGAAAAATGTCCCAAATAATTTCACCGTTGAATAAATGTATGCTAAATATGATATATCTTCAAGCCTGGAAAGTTTTAAAATAATCGAAAATATATGAGCTGAGAAAATTGAATTTAAACAGAAAATGATTCTTTACTACCAATGATTCTATACACCCCAAAGCACTGTATATGAGAAAATACTCGTAAGGTTTGTTATGATTTCTTGTGTATAGACCGGGATTGTGTTCATAAAAATTAAATCTTGACCAAAAAACATTTGAAAAATATGTATATTTTTGCATATTAAACTATGTTATCCCATAGACTAAAAAAAATTATACGGTTTTTGTATTTACCTTCATGCCATTGTCTCTAAAAAACCTTCAAATATTGCCGCCATCAAACATAAACAGCATGTGCAGGAAGTAGAACTCTTCAAAAAGAAGGTACTGGATTGTTTATTTTCCGGCTCCTGTCTCAGTACCCGGTCCCTTATAGGTGTAACACACCCATTGATTGTTGCATTGAGTTGTGTGTGAATTAAAATTTAAATGCCATGTTGTCATTCATATCTTGGCCCAAATTAAAAATGAATAACTTACATTCTCATCACAAATGACATATATGCTGCCAAAAAATCTACAGAAAAATGGGGGTCATGTATCTTCTAAGAAAGAACTTGTCTCATGAATGAATGGTCCCTTTAAAAACATAAACACTGAGATGCCATTATATTGTGTTCATACACTCATTTCCATATAAGCAAAATAAATTCAAAACTCTTAATTTTAACATGGCAATGCTTATAAAAATGTAACAAATAGATCAACAATGTGATATAAACCAAAAATAGCACTTTAAATTAGTGAAAATGCCTTTTTTTACAAAAAGAAATGAGAATTATTTATTGACGCCATTATGCGACTACCCCAGGCCGACACTTCCTGTATTGCAATGGGTGTGCTACACCTATAAGAATACTTTACTATGAGTGAATTTTCAAAGCAGCTATTCTGACAAAGCCTAGACTATAACGCATTAAAGAAAGAAAAGTTGTCGCGAATCGACTAAGAATCGATCAAGATATACGCGTTTCAAAAGAGAACAGAGCGGTCGACAGCGTAAAAAATCAGCGTACTTTTTTCAGTTTTAACCTGCCTTAACTGTTTTATTAAATGACATTGGGCATACCTATACTTGATATAATGGATTAAATGCTTCATATAGTCAATAAACATGAAGAAATCAAGAGGTTTAGCTACCAAAACTGCTCTTTAAATGCAAAATGTACTGATATTCATGCCAGCATCCAATTTTCAAGGCAATTTTTCACTTTTAGTGGCATCATACCTTAATTTGGTAACACTATGTGAATATACAGGCATCACAAATACTCCTAAATGCAAGTCTGGTACTAGCTTTGTGATTAAAAGCCAAGTTTTAATGACTGGGCAGCATACTCTGCCTTCAGTTCTCTCTGACATTATCTCAGTAAACCCAATTTTAGTGGGTAAGGGGTAGGATTTTGTGGTGTCATACTTATAAAAGCATGATTTTAAACTTAGTAGTGCTAAATTATGATGACAAATACACATATCTACATGTTGATACCAAACAAGCCTAGTTTTAGTGGAAAATGTTTCTCCAGGCCATCATTTAAAGACTTGAAAAATCTGAAACTCCAAATTACGGCTTTCCGCGGCGAAAAATAGCAAAAAAAAAATTCAAAACCGGTTTTAAAAGAGTGTAAAGTGTTTTTTTGAAGATAATTAGACCGGACAAGATATACACACAGGGGTCTGCAACATTACTAGGGAGTGACAATACTTGCTTGAGAGTCTTTTTGTGAAAGAGTTCAAGTTTATCTATGAGCTTCGTATTTGGTAAAATTATTTCGAGTCCATAAGTTAAAATCGGTAAAATATAAACATTATATAATTTCAGAGAAGTCGCCGGATCTAAACCATTCTGCCCGTGCAACCCTGCCCCTAATAGGCTGTATAGCGCTCTTCTGGCCTTGGTGATATTGCTATCAATGTTAACTACGGCGGTTTCCTTAATTGATCCAGTTCTGTTTATTCCCAAATGCATAGCAGATTCAACGTCAGCAAGGACATTCCCTCCTAATTGGAACACGTTAGTTTTAACTTTTGCAGAATTGGTTGGTCTAACCCTAACCGACACCATTACAAATAATACATTTCACCAACAACAGATATCACAAAAATTATCACCTCCTCCTACCTTTATTTGCAGAACCATTGTAGGTAGATGGATTCTAAAATAAAATCCTTTATGGTGAGAAACAACACAAAATTAAAATATCATGTTCAGTTTTGTAAGTCTACGAATGATGATCTTACCTTGCGCAAGAGATCTCATGGCGTAGAACGACAAATGGTGAAACCCGCATTTTTCGTGCTGCTACGTATTTACGTGCAGTGTGCATTCAAGTGGAAATACTGCAAGGCTATCCCTCTAGAAGACTACATGACACTGACAAACAGACAATCCCGACATTCACACTCACTTGCTTTAAAATTAATTGACGCAACCGCTGACTATTACAAATTCTCCTTTTTCCCAAGAACAGTCTTCCACTGGAATTCATTAGCTCCTGACATCCCTATATTACCCAATATAGAACAGTTCAATTCAGCAGTCAGCAGAATTGAACATATCTCACCATAAATTCAATGTTTGTTTTTATTTTTAAACCTAACATCCAAAAACTTCAATGTTTTTCCTAAATTTCTTTTATATATATTTTTAAAAATACTAACAGTCTTTGTCGGTATGACGACGCATGCCTAGGTCCCCAGCAGGGGTTTGGCATTAAAGGAAGATAGATAGATAGATAAGGCTAACAACCCTGAAATGTGGTAAATCTAACTTCAGAATCGGACCTCTTAATTGAGCATTAGTCATTTTAGATTGTTTCTATTGCTCTTTCTGCCATAACAGTTGTCTAATTCTACGTGAGAAAGTGTCGATTCTTACGGATGGAGAATATACCCAGGTCGTTTGCCTCCCATCCACGAACAACGCGCGTGCAATTATCATGATTGGCTGAAAGAAAGTGTCAGGCAGACAGGAAGTGTCACAAACACGAGAACTCGATCAAAGGGCGCCAACAGGGAAAATTTCCAAAACAATCGTTTTGAGCGCTAACCATTTTTTTCTTCAAAGTGTTTGTGTTGTTTTTTTGGTGTGTGTGTGTGTGTGAGGGGTGAGGGGTGAGGGGTGGGGGGGCATACTCTGGCCCCCAGCTCACTCTGAACATTGGTGTGTGCGGGGTGGGGGAGGCACCCCGGCTCCTACGCCTATCTTATTATAACAAATCTGTTTTACCATAGATTTTAATATAATATTCTTATATTTGTAATATAAATTAATTTACAGTTATTTATCTGCTTTATCCGATTGATTGCTATAATTAATATTAATGATTTAACAAAGTTATATCGAAAAACTAACGGGACGTCGTGAGTTTTAAAAGGGATAAGGGGCGCCGTGAGTTTTAAAATGATACACCGCAAGTTTATATAGGCCTACCCGTCATTGTTTTAACTTTAAACTTGCTTTCTTATAAGTAAATACTATGTTCAGTTCTTGTTTTTTATGTGCTGGCAGAGTTGTCTGTCGTCTGTCCGACAGTTAACTTTTGCTTCAAACTAGACGTATGACAATTATAATAATAGCAGGTAGTAACCAAAAATATGCAGTTTTCTGCGTAAGAGTCATGGCTCTTGTGGAAGTATGTACATATCTATGGTAGGTACACACCATAAGAGCTATGGTTCTCGCAGATAGCTTCAAGCAACATCTCCTTTGACACTGCTATGTGAAACTTGACGAAACCTCACAGGTTTGTATGGTCCTTTCTCAGATTCGTACAAATCGTCCCAATCCGTCAACAAATATGGCCGCCGTTACTAAAAATAGAAAAATCGTTAAAGGACGTCTCGTGAATTGCTGGGTAGAATTTGACGACGCTTCACAGGAAGCATCCTTGCATGGTCTTCTCTAAGATTTACACAAATCGTCCCGATTGGTCAACACATATGACCGGTATTACCTAAAGTAGAAAAATCTTAAAATGACCTCTTCTTATAAACACGACAGAACTGATAGGTAGAATTTGACGAAACATCACAGGAAGCATCCTTGCATGATCGTCTCTCAGATTTATACAAATCGTCCCGATCCGTCAACACCGGCATATGGCCGCCATTACTAAAAAGTAAAAATGATCACTATTTAAACGACTTCTTCTCATGAACCAATGCCCCAATTGTTTTGAAACGTGATGAAAAGAATCGTCTCTTAAACCTGTAAAACCAGTATACCCGTCAATAAATATGGCCGCCGTTATTAAAGGGAATGTAGCGACACAGCCAAACCATCTGTATTATTGAGAGTTCTGAAATACTTGAATAAGAGTGAAAGAATTTAATTATCAAAATCGGATGATAAACAAAGAAGATATGATCATTTGAAGTTTCTGTTGAAACGGATATGAAAGCGGCCATTTTGAGAGCTATGACATCACGGTTCTAAATGACTATATATGGAATATTTATAAATATGAAATTTTACTGATTTATAGGGGGAAAATGACAACAACTGCATGAAAAATATGTAATACTTTTGGCAGTAATGCTTTATATGACCAGTAAAAAAAATCATTAATTTGCAGTGATTTTCTTCCTTCTAAATTATATTTATCAATACTCCAGATATGGTAATATGGAACTATGACGTCATAGTTCTAAAAATGGCGGCTCCCATATTCGTTTTAGAACAACCTTTAAATGGTCTCATCTCTTTTGTTTATCATCCGATTTTGATAATTCTTTCACATTTTCCCAAGTTTTTCAGAACTCTCAATAACAGAGCTTGTTTGGCTGTGTCGCTACACTCGTGTGTGTATTTCTAAGGATGATAGTCCCTCCACCTACGACAGGCGTCCTACCCGACGATTATAGGCACAATGTCTGGACTTTTATCTGTGTGTTGTTGTGTCGCCTTAAAGCAGCGAACTCAATTCCCTTTAAACATAGAAAAATCTTAATGCGACTTCTTCTCATACACCAATGGCCTACTTGTTGTTTTATTTTCTCACAGAAAATAAATTTTGGTTCATGGGTTCAAATCCCAGTGGGGCCCAGTGGGGCAGATTTTTTTTTTTTTTTTTTTTATTATTATTTGTTGGTTCGAGGGGGAGGTGGTGGGGGAGGGGGGCGCAGGGTGGAGTGGGGAGCGGGGAACTTGTTTCATTGGTTATGTTTATCGTTATTTTTGTTTCACTTACTTATTTTGCTGAAACGTCACCCACTTTTCCTGGGTAGAACCAGTACTGTACACCTCCCGCCATCCGTAAGAATCGACACTTCCTC
Organism: Cyrtodaria siliqua; assembly: GCA_037043455.1. NCBI lineage: Eukaryota > Metazoa > Mollusca > Bivalvia > Adapedonta > Hiatellidae > Cyrtodaria > Cyrtodaria siliqua. The sequence continues at coordinate 9,663 of JAWPHD010006200.1, read as the reverse complement.
ACTTACACTCTCCCGAGCTCACAGTGGGATTCGAACCCGCAGCGGTAAGAGGCGAGAGGATTTACGCATATAAAGATTGCCATGTAATCATTGAAAAAGCAGGCAAAGTTGGCTTTACTTAGTACTGCCAACATGATAGACTGAGACCGGATGTTTTCATGTTTTTTGTCAGTATGTTTATTTCAAACAAAAGCTTGAGTGCACTGGCATCTTCATCTGAAATAAAATAATCCCCCACCCCCTTTCTCTCTCCCAACCCCATCTCCAAACCCCCATTTCACCACCCCCATCCCAAAGTAAACCTATACTATAGACACAGGCCTACAACTTTTCACCAGATATGAAAATTCTCACAACGCATTTAAAAGAAAGAGGGTGGGGAGGGGAGGGGGCGGTGCGGGGCGGGACGGGGCGGGGGTGGCGGGTAAAGGGTGAAGGGGGTGGGGGGGGGGGCGGATAGGTCGAACAATTGTTCGAAATATAGACATTTTATTATAACATTTAGAATAAGGTTTCGCCAATAAAATCTTGAAATCCGTCCCCAAAAAAGTGCGTAAAATCTTAAAAGGACTGGAGCCGATCTGAAATGCGTGATTGGGGTAAATTGAAATGTTATAAATGCAGCAGTTTCATTTGATATGTGCATATGCCTTAATGTTGAGTACGGTTTAATTATCATGAAAGCGCAACGACATGGTTGCGATTGTTGCTAAATCATAAATTGTTCTTGGTGTACTTGAATATGGTGTACTTGAACTGGGTGTACTTGACTATGGTGTACCTGATCTTGGTGTACTTGATCTTTGTTCTTGGTGTACTTGACTACGGTTCACTTGATCTTGGTGTACTTGACTATTGTGTACCTGATCTTTGTGTACTTGATCTTGGTGACTATGGTGTACCTGATCTTAGAGTACTTGATATTGGTGTACCTGATCTTGGAGTACTTGACTATGGTGTACTTGATCTTGAAGTACTTGACTATGGTGTACATGATTTTGGTGTACTTGATCTTGGTGTAATTGACTATGGTGTTCCTGATCATGGTGTACTTGATCTTGAAGTATCTTACTATGGTGTACCTGATCTTGGTGTACTTGACTATGGTTATTGGTGTACTTGACGATGGTGTACCTGATCTTGATGTACTTGACTATGGTGAACCAGATCATGGTGTACTTGATCATGGTGTACTTGACTATGGTGTATCTGATCATGGTGTACTTTATCTGGGTTGACTTGACTATGGTGTATCTGATCTTGGTGTACCTGATCTTGGTGTACTTGACTATGGTGTACCTGATCTTGGTGTACCTGATCTTAGTGTAATTGATTATGGTGTACCTTATCATGAAGTACTTGACAATGGTGTACCTGATCTTGGTGTACATGATCTTGGTGTAATTGACTGGTGTACCTGATCATGGTGTACTTGATCTTGAAGTACTTTACCATCGTGTACCTGATCTTGGTGTACTTGACTATGGTTCTTGGTGTACTTGACGATGGTGTACCTGATCCTGGTGTACTTGACTATGCTGAACCTGATCATGGTGTACTTGATCTTGGTGTACTCGAGTATGGTGTATCTGATCATGGTGTACTTGATCTGGGTTGACTTGACTATGGTGTACCTGATCTTGGTGTACTTGTCTATGGTGTATCTGTTCTTGGTGTACTTCATCTTGGTGTAATTGACTACGGTGTACCTGATCATGGTGTACTTGATCTTGAAGTACTTTACTACGGTGTACCTGATCTTGGTGTACTTGACTATGGTGTACCTGATCATGGTGTACTTGATCTAGGTTGACTTGACAATGGTGTACCTGCTATTGGTGTACTTGACTATGGTGCACCTGATCTTGGTGTACTTGATCTTGGTGAAATTGACTGGTGTACCTTGGTGTACTTGATCTTGAAGTACATTACTACGGTGTACCTGATCTTGGTGTACTTGACTATGGTGAACATGATCTTGGTGTACTTGACTAAGATGTACCTGATCATGGTGTACTTGATCTAGGTGTACTTGATTATGGTGTACCTGGTCATGGTGTACTTGATATTGAAGTACTTGACTATGGTGTACGTGATCTTGGTGTACTTGATCTTGGTGTACTTGACTATGGTGTACCTGCTCTTGGTGTACTTGATCTTGAAGTACTTTACTATGGTGTACCTGATCTTGGTGTACTTGACTATGGTGAACCTGATCATGGTATACCTGATCATGGTGTACTTGATCTGGGTTGACTTGACTATGGTGTACCTCATCTTTGTGTACCTGATGTTGGTGTACTTGACTATGGTGTACCTGATCTTGGTGTACCTGATCTTGGTGTACTTGACTACGGTGTACCTGATCTTGATGTACTTGATATGGTATACCTGATCTTGTTGTTATTGACTATGGTGTACCTGATCTTGGTGTAATTGATCTTGATATACTTGACTAAGTTGTACCTCGTCATGGTGTACTTGATCTAGGTTGACTTGACTATGGTGCACCTGATCTTGTTGTACCTGATCTTGGTGTACTTGACTATGGTGTACCTCATCTTGATGTACTTGACTATGGTGTACTTGATCTTGGTGTACTCGACTGTGGTGTACCTGATCTTGGTGTACTTGATCTTTATATACTTGACTAAGGTGTACCTGATCTTGGTGTACCTGATAATGGTGTACTTGACTATGGTGTACCTGATCGTGGTGTACTTGATCTTGGTGTACTTAACTATGGTGTACTTGATCATGGTGTACTTGATCTGGGTGTACTTAACTATGGTGTGGTTGATTTTGGTGTACCTGATCTTGGTGAACCTAATCTTGGTGTACTTGATCTTGGTGTACTTGACTATGGTATACCAGATCTTGGTGTACCTGTTCTTGGTTTACTTGACTATGGTGTACCTGACCTTGGTGTACTTGACTATGGTGTACCTGATCATAGTGTTTTTGATCTTGGTGTACTTCACTATGGTGTACCTGATCTTGCTGTACTTGACTATGGTGTACCTGATCTTAGAGTACTTGACTATGGTGTATTTGATCTTGGTGTACCTGATCTTGGTGTCCTCGGCAATGGTGTACCTGATCATGGTGTACTTGAGCTTGAAATACTTGACAATGATATACCTGATCTTAGCGTACTTGACAATGGTGTACCTGATCATGGTGTACTTGATCTTGGTGTACTTCACTATGGTATACCTGATCATGGTGTACTTGATCTGGGTTTACTCTACTATGGTGTTCCTGATCATGATGTACTTGATCTTGGTGTACTTCACCATGGGGTACCTGATCATGGTGTACTTGACTATGGTGTATCTGATCTCGGTGTACTTGACTGTAGTGTATCAGATTATGGTGTTCTTGATCTTGGTGTACTTGATTATGGTGTACCTAATCTTGGTGTAGTTGACTATGATGTACCTGATCATGGTGTACTTGATCAAGGTGTACTTGACTTTGGTGTACCTGATTGTGGTGTACTCGATCTGGGTGCTCTTGACTATGGTGTATCTGATCTTGGTATACTTAATCTTGGTGTACTTGACTAAGGTGTACCTTATCTTGGTGACTTGACTATGTTGTACCTGATCTTAGAGTACTTGATTATGGTATACCTGATCTTGGTGTACTTGACTATGGTGTACCTGATCTTGGTGTACTTGACTAAGGCATACCTGGTCATGGTGTACTTGATCTGGGTGAACATGACTATGGTGTACCTGATCATGGTGTACTTGATCTTGAATTACTTGACTATGGTGTACCTGGTCTTGGTGTGCTTGATTCAAATACACTAAGATCAGGTACATTATAGTAAAGTACTTCAAAATCAAGTCCAACCTGATCAGGTATACCGCAGTCAATTACACCAAACTATGGTGTACCTGATCTTGGTGTACTAGACTATGGGGTACCTGATCTTGGTGTACTTGACTATGGTGAACCTGATCATGGTGTACTTGATCTTGGTGTACTTGACTATGTTGTACCTCATCATGGTGTACTTGATCTGGGTTGACTTGACTATTGTGTACCTGATCTTGGTGTACTTGACTATGGTGTACCTGATTTTGGTGTACTTGACTAAGGTGTACTTGACTATGGTGTACCTGATCTTAGAGTACTTGACTATGGTGTACCTGATCTTTGTGTACTTTATTTTGGTGTACTTGACTAAGGTGTGCCTGATCATGGTGTACTTGATCTTGGTGTTATTGTCTATGGTGTAACTGATCATGGTGTACTTGATCTTGAAGTACTTTACTGTGGTGTTCCTGATCTTGGTGTACTTGACTATGATGTACCTGATCTTGGTGTACCTGACTATGGTGAACCCGATCATGGTGCACTTGATCTAGGTGTACTTGACTATGGTGTACCTGATCATGGTGTACTTGATCTGTGTTGACTTCACTATGGTTTACCTGATCTTGGTGTACTTGACTATTGTGTACCTGCTCTTAGAGTACTTGACTATGGTGTACCTTATCTTGGTGCACTTGATCTTGGTGTACTTGACTAGATGTACCTGATCATGGTGTTCTTGATATTGAAGAACTTGACTATGGTGTACCTGATCTTGGTGAACTTGATATGGGTGTACTTGACTATGGTGTACCTGATCATGATGTTCTTGATTTTGGTATACTTGACTATGGTGTACTTGATCTGGGTCTACTTGATCTTGATGTATTTGACTATGGTGTACCTGATCATGGTGTACTTGATCTTGGTGTACTTGACTATGGTGTACCTTATCTTGGTGTACTTGACTATGGCGTACCTGATCATGGTGTACTTGATCTTGGTGTACTTGACTATATGTACCTGGCTTGGTGTACTTGACTATGGTGTACCTGATCTTGGTGTACTTGATCTTGGCGTACTTGACTATGGTGTACCTGATCATGGTGTACGTTATCTTGGTGTTCTTGACTATGGTGTACCTGGTCTTGGTGTTCTTGACTATGGTGTACTTGACTATGTGTACCTGATCATGGTGTACTTGATCTTGGTTTTCCTGATCATGGTGTACTTGACTTTGGACCCGATGAAGGTGGACTTGATCATGGTCTACCCGACTATGGTGTACCTGGGCGTTCTATGCTTCGTAACAAAACTCAAACAAGTTGTTTTTTCATATAAATAAATATTAATAATCTACTGCACAAGTGATATATATATAAATGTGGTACTTAATGAAATACAAGCAGTTTTAAGTCAAAATGACACTGGATTAATAAATCCAGACGCTTATTTTGAATTTGATTAAAACTTCAAGAAACTGTTCCTGGATTCTTGTATCCGTTATCCCTGTCTATGGCAGCTCTGAATGGCTAATGAACTGTTGACGATTCACACTCAGCTAATGAGTACTCCATTATTATAGTCAATGGGAGGTAACTTAAATAAATAATTCAAAGTTTCAAATCTTTTATTCATGAAAGATTGCAGTATCGATACAGAGGTAATTGATTACTTCAGAATAGGCCTCTCATGGGGTTTACTGGCTGCATGATGTAGGTACGAACAACTTGTACCAGTGCTACAATCAATGTTCGGTACAGGCATCTTGAACAATAAAAATCAGTGTTCCGCAACGTTCAATAGAAAGTTGAGCTACCGTGTGTTCAATAGGGAGTTGACCTACCATGTGTTCAATAGGAAGTTGACCTACCATGTTTGTATCTTCATGGAAGACCCATTCAAACCAATTCTGGATAAGGACTATCAGGGGCCCCGGAGTATTGAGTTAGGAATCAGTTAAAAGTCAAGGTCTCGGTGTGCTTACACTTACTCATTTGTGTTAATGGCTCGCTTTTCTTAAAGTTCCTATCCCGACATCAACAGGCACAACTGCACATGTACACCGTTTCTAAACCTACTGATTACGAGGTATTTATACTGAGGGAAAAACGTTTAGCAAGTTTTTTAGATGCTTTGCGGGCTTCTAGAGCTGCATTCATTTATTGCAAAACTTCCCGCCTCTCACTACTGCGGGTTCGAATCCCACTTGTAAGTGAGGAAGTGTCGATTCTTACGGATGGCGGGAGGTGTACAATACTGGTTCTACCCATGTTGTTTTGCCTCCTCCAAATATATAACCTTACATGTTTTGAAAATGACGTAAAACACCATACAAATGATAGTCAAAGGGAGGTAACTCAGTTACAACATTCAAACCTGTTATAAAATCTGTCATTGTGTTAGAGAGTTAATTAAAATTCAATGATAGCCAAAGGAAAGTAACTCAATTACAACATTCAAACAATTTATTTTATTGTGATATCCGAATGTAAAAATCCAATTGTCAACATTAAAGAACATTTCTCAGTTGTTCAATCATTAAAGGGACTGGGGGCGATAAGGAAGACTCATGAATGGTTTGGTCTGGATAAATCATTAATATTAATGTATATGATGCTTTATCACTGTAGGTAAAGTGCGAATCGAATTTGAGTTTGTAGACAGACATATGATGGTTTGTAGATGTGGAAACTCATATTTAGCAATACAACCTTTTTCTCGATGACACTGTACACTGCATATCTGTGTTTTACATTTACACATTGCACGAGACATCGAGTTTACGACGTGGACATTTGTATTTGATGCTATCAGGCGGTTGGTTTATACGGCAAATGTTAAAGCCAAAATACATATTTTGTCTGGTTTGGTTTGTAGATGTTAACATTTATCTAGTTTTTCGATGTAGAGTCGCTAGTTTGTTAATCAGGGGCGGATCCAGGATTTCAGCTTAGGGGGGGGGGGGGGGGGGGGGGGGGTGGGGGGGGGGGGGTAAGATTTTGGTAAATTTTCGGGTCCGTTTCTAGCCACATATAGAAACGGGGGGGGGGGGGGGGGGGGGGGGGGGGGGGTAACATTTATCTAGTTTTTCGATGTAGAGTCGCTAGTTTGTTAATCAGGGGCGGATCCAGGATTTCAGCTTAGGAGGGGGGGGGGGGGGGGGGGGTGATAGGGTAAAAAAGGGGGGGGGGGGGGTAATATTTTGGTAAATTTTCGGGTCCGTTTCTAGCCTCATAAAACGGTTGCGGTAGTGCATTGATAGGGTAAAAAAGTCCGTTTTCAAATAAAAGAAATTATCAATGTGTTAATTAAACCACTCATTAGCCATTATGCGTCGAGCAAGCGAAGCGAGCGAAAAAAAAATGTTATCCTGAGGGCGTGCATCGAAATTGTTTGATATTTTATCTACAGTAACATGGACATATAAGTATGAATAAAAAAAGTCCGTTTTCAAATAAAAGGATTTAACAATGTGTTAATTAAACCACTCATTAGCCATTATGCGTCGAGCGAGCGAAGCGATCGAAAAAAATAAATATACTGAGGGCGTGCATCGAAATTGTTTGATATTTTATCTACAGTAACATGGACATACATGTATGAATAAAAAAAAGTCCGTTTTCAAATAAAAGGATTTAACAATGTGTTAATTAAACCACTCATTAGTCATCATTATGCGTAGAGCGAGCGAAGCGAGCGAGACATTTTTTTATACTGAGGGCGTGCATCGAAATTGTTTGATATTTTATCTACAGTAACATGAACATACATATATGAATAAAAAAGTCCGTTTTAAAATAAAAGGTTTAAACAATTTGTTAATTAAACCACTCATTAGCCATTATGCGTCAAGCGAGCGAAGCGAGCGAAAAAAAATAAATACTGAGGGCGTGCATCGAAATTGTTTGATATTTTATCTACAGTAACATGGACATGTATGAATAAAAAAAGTCCGTTTTCAAATAAAAAACGGAATGAAGCGACATAGCCAAACAAGCTCTGTTATTGAGAGTTCTGAAAAACTAGTTAAAAAAAATCACATCATTTGGAAGCACAATGATTTATAAACGTAATGCACGTAATACATTTAAAAACCAGCTATATCTCTTTATCGTGTGTGCATGTCTTTACGTAAGGGGTACCACGCGGCGACTACAAAATTGTGAGGATTTTTACATGTTATCGCTTTTTTATTTAAAAGTAAGCGTGGTGACATATATATTTTTCTATGCCATCACATTCGTTGAAATTCCCCGCTTTGATAAATGTAAAAATAAAGAGGGGTCGTCGAGTCAGATTTTTATCAAATAAACTTTTAAAGTTTACAGAAAGTATTAAAATTACGGCGTCGTTTTATAGTTTTCTTTAAAATGACGTTGACGTCACGAGTTTTGACGCGCGACGTTTACTTTATATTATTATTGGTAACTAATTCAAGATCGTGTGTTCATGTTATTGAACTGTTTAATTCATTAAATATGTTGTAAGAAGTAAAGTTGATTAAGTTGCAAATTTACTCGTGTTATTTTCTCTGTTTGTTATCTGTTTGCGACTCGTCTTAAACAGCATGTGTTGTCAAAGTTGCTGTTTGGGTAAGAATGATCATTCAAATCGATTCAAATATCAAATCAACTATTCTTTTTATTCGCTCAATTCGTATACATGCCATCATGTGGAAATAATACATACAAACATATATATTAATACGCACCGCATAGCAAAACACAAAATAATGATTGGAAAATGGTTATGAATATACATGTATTAAATTAGATATAGACGGGATATGCAACACATGACTTTAAACACCCAAACACATCATTGTCATAACTAATGGTATAATGTCCAGCTATATAATTTATAGACTGGGAATAAAAAATCCATGTCTCTAGAAAGTATCCGTAAAATAGGAAGCGTCCGATTCATTAAATAGTTGTTATCGTTCATATACTGAAAGGAAAAATAAACGCATACTCACAAAATTGCCTATACTACACTATTATACACACCTAATTTCACGTAATTATTCCAGATATATTTCAACGTGTTTTGTACAAATTGGGGCTACAGCTAATTACAGAAAGAACAACACTGCCATGTAGTAGACCTTTTAATAAACGTATACTTTGTTACACTAAATGCATTCATGTTGAAGTTTCGCTTGAAAAGTGAAGCCATTTCAGTATTGTGTTTAATGTTAATATATTGCAACATTTAAAGCCTAAGTTTGCTTTCCTGCATGGGCCAAATGCGCGTTCTGTCGATAATGAAACTTTTAATGTTTAAAGGGATAACCATTGTTGTGTTCGGTGCTGTTTAAACTTTCTTTCCGAAAGGACAGGTCTAATGTCGCCCTATACCATTCGATTAGCAGTAGCATATTAAACGTACACTATATAGCGGAAATACCCATTAATCGTTTCTTTTTCCTTTCAGTATATAATATAAGTGCTGATTCGGTTTTCAGTGTATGTGTCTATGTCATGCAGGATAGCTGTCTATTACTATTTGTTTCTCTTTGCAAAGATAAGAAATAAAGAGATATAAAAAACGAGACAAAAAAGTATTTAACAAAGAACACGGGACCGAAAAGATATCGAGATAATAGGTAAAACTATATCGATATGAGTTTCAACTGTACATATACTGAAAGGAAAAAGAAACGCGACACGGGAATTTCCGCTGTATATTGTATATACTGCACACTTAATTCCATATATATTCCAAGGAAAAAAAGTTGCAGTTAGTTAGAGAATGAACACAACTGTGATGTTGCAGACGTTTTAATCACAGTATACGTTGTAACAAGAAATTCATAAATGTTAAAGTTCCTCT